>CM053586.1:359804764-359852056 GCA_028646515.1 Pseudochirops corinnae
GGGGGGGGGGGGGGAAGGGAGGCAAGAAAATCTGAAACTCCAGTTATTGTGGAACTGAATCTTGTAAATTAAAAGTAAATAAGTAAATTTAAAAAATTTAAAAAAAAAAGACTGACAGCTCATTACTATGCTTGTCTACCTCTTCATGAAACCTCAGACCATATTGATGGTGGCATGTTGTCCATATAATGAGATTTGATAGTGCTACTCTTCTGTTTCCTGTTACAAGACACATCTGCAGTGTTGTGTTCTGCTCTGGACACTAATAACCTAGGGGGCAAATGTAGAAAGATGACTATGATTGGAAGCACCGTTAGATTGAGCTACTAGATGAATATAGATTACAGATGATATAGCCTTGGATGGACATGATAGCTGTCTTCAATTACTGCTAGACAGTGGTATACATACAGATAGTGAACTAGACTGTGGGAGGCTTTATCCTGCCTTGTGCACATTCTGTTCTGATCCCATTGGGATGTTTCCTTTGCCCAAAATTTCTGACAATATCTCCCTTCCCCTTTCTCTTTCTCATACTGACACCCCATCTCTATCTGCCAGAGGAAGCCTAGAATATCTACTCTCTTCTCACATTTGTTCTTCCGATTTTCTTCTCAGTCTTCCTAGGTTCAGTCCCCTTTAGTCTTCCAGGAAAGGGTGAAAAGGGCTATAAATAGCATTTTAATGAGGAGATATTAACCAACTGTAAACTATCCATGAATATAGCATATTACTTAACCTTACTATCTGTCTTGACACTTTGTGTCTAGACCTTGGGCCATTGCTATCTGATCTTCCCCATGAGAATTACTGACCCTTTGTTCCTGTACTTCCATAATATTTTCCTAGAAATGTTGTCTTCCTCAGTTATAATGAGAACTTCTTGAGACAAAGGACACTATTTATTTTCTACTTTTATCTTTAGTACTTAGGTTTTTTTTTTGTTTCTTTCAGTCATTTTTCAGTCATGTTCTACTATTTGTGAGCCCATTTGGAGTTTTCTTGGAAGAGATACTGGAGAGGTTTGCCATTTCCTTCTCCAGCTCATTTTATAGATGAAGAAACTGATGTAAACAGAATTAAATGACTTAGCAAGGGTCCTCTCCTTCTCCTTCTCTTCTCCAAAGTAAGATAAATGTTGATGGCCAAAAGCTGCCCACTTAACTTGGGGTTTACTGACTAAATATCTTTCTTTCTTTCTTTTCTCCGTTCTTTCTTCCATTCTTCCGTTCTTTCTTCCATTCTTACTTCTGTTCTTTCTTCCTTTCTTCCTTTTCTTCCTTTCTGTTTGTCTGTCTTTCTCTCTCCTTTCTTTCATTCTTTCTTCTCTTCCTTCCTTACTCCCTTCCTTTTTCCTTCCTTTCTTCCTTCTTTCCGTCCTTCCTTCCTTTCTTCCTTCCTTCTTTCCACAAAACCTTAAACTCAGTTCCCTCTGAAGCTCATAGGTTAGACCACAATAGGTCCCTGCCAAAGCTCCACTTAATGGCTGTTTTTTGGGCCCTCCTGCCTTAGAGTGAATGTCACTGGTAACTTTTTTCTTTGGAACAACAACCCCAATGGCCTTGCCCTCCCTGCTTGATTTTTTTCTAATTAAAGAGTCCTTCCCTTGACTCCCTTCTTAAAGAGGCCTATTCAATGAATGGGTGTTACCTCACTCTAAGTGAAAACATGAAAAGGCCTTACTCTACAAGGGCTAGGGTCTCCCATTGTATCTGGGTCATCTCCACTCATGCTGGTGAATATCTAGTGACTTCATCCAGATGGCTGTGGAGGAGAAAGTGAAGCTGGTGACCTTGCACAGCTCTCATTCACTCAAATCAAAGTCAACTGCAAGTCATATCATCATTTCCTTGATGCCATGGGACTCTTCAGAAATGAAGAATGAACTCAACACAACAACAAGGCAATACAACCTTCCCAGAATCACACAACTACTAAGTATCTGGAGCCAGATTTGAACTTTGGAAGATCAATTTTCCTGATTCCTGGAGTGTCACACTATCCACTGCACTTCCTATCTGCACTGCTTTTTCAAAGGGTATTCACTTAATAAATTCATTCTTCTATGCATCCATACATCTATTCGGTCATTCATTCATGCAGTTTAAGATCTGCCTTATTGAAGAGATATTCAGATAATGTTATTTGGCTCAGAAAGCTGAATGGTTAAGAAGGGACACATTTCGAAGAGCTAAGTTTGGCCTTCAGTGAAGGAAATTGCTTCTTTAGAATCTGTTCAGCAGCAACCATACACACTGACCCTGGTTAGGATCCCAATGAGAGTGTCACAACTACCTGAGCCTTATTTCCTTCATTTGTCAAACACAACTAACATTATCTCTCATACCTATTTTGTGAGGTTGCTACACAGTTCAAATGAGATAATGTATTAGAATCAAATCGCCTATGTTAAAGGATTTTATAAATATTCTCTTTTATTACTGAAAATCATAGAAGATCATATAGACTAGTAATCCTGACATTTTAATATTTGAATAATTTAAGGCAATGTGACTTACTACATAGAAGGCAAGGCTTCAGAAGATCTATAAGCAATGCTTGCTTTTACATGGTTCTCTCACTGAAATCTCAGCATCCCAGACAACTCATTAATTATATAAGAACACTTGATGTGTATATGTGACTAAAGTTTCCACACCAGCTTCCATATACATTTCAAATTGTTGGTTTTGACTGAAAATAATTTAGAATGAAGCCACAAAACCAACGATAATATAGATACTTCTAAATGCCATTTATGGAAGTCTCCACTGATCCGTTCTGGGTAAAGTCTCAGATTTCTGCAGTGTTCCTAAGATGCTTACAGCAATAGTAACGATCCTGTGTTCTCATTGGTTTCTAGAAGTCCATCCCATCTAGTAGCACAGCCATAAAAGCATTAGCCAATTAGATTCACATGCAACATGGGAAGTTCTGAGCATTCTCTCTCATCCAATGACTTCACTTGCATCTGGTATTTCTGGTTAGAGACATGGAAATGTGACTTCGTTGAAAAGTTTTCTGCTTTTAAAAAAGTTTCTTATTGATGCTCATTGCCCCCAAAATGCAGTAAAACACAAGATGCAAAAATTTAGCATCCAAAAAAGGGGGGAGGCTAGAAAATATGGCAAATTTGTGACACAGATTTGGCGAATTGAGGAATGTGGGCATTTTGGAGACAGTCTGGCATCTAGTGCTTTGAAAAATCCTGACGTTTGAATCTTCCTGTGTATTTGTGTGTCCTGGTGTAGGAGGGCAGTTTGGTCCAGCCACTTGGCACCTTCTTCAAATCGTGATGTGACATAAATAAAATAAAATGAATAATGAGAGGAAGGCAAAGTGTGCATAAAGTTGATCCTCAGCTTTCCCAGAGTCACATTCCTGGTGATGCTGTGAAAGGGGAAGGTTGATACACTGGCCCCCGGGAAAGAGGGGGTAGGTTCCCAAGACCATCCCAAAAGTCATCTTTCACCAGGGTTTGCTCCCAATCTACTTTCTGCATGTGACTCTTTGGGATAAAACAGTAATTATGATATCATGCACTTTTTTCCTAACATAATAGCCATGAAATAGCCCACAAAGTCCAAAGGACTGTGAAATCAGAAGAACTCTGCATAAGAAGAAGAAAAGGATAATCTGTCATCTCCCATTCAGCTCCATGTTAAGAGTGTTTCCTGATGAAAAGAACATGCTTTGGGCTGAGTCCCGAGGAGCACTTGGCTGGGGTGGCATGGCCGGGCCTGGCTTAGCCTCTAGGTGCTACTGAACTGCAAGTCATGAACAGCGTAGAGACTGGAGCTCACCAGACCAAACAAGCCCCCATACGGTGCGGCAGCCGATTTCTATCGCTCTTGTGCATAGCTGTGAATGTGCTCTGTTGTCAGCTCAAAAGTGACAATGAGATTACTAATAAAATCAAATGAAGGTTTGAAATTCCAAAAGCTAAACATGTAAATGGTAAAGATTGAATACATGCCTGTGTGTATGCATATGTGTATGTGTATAGATATAGATATGTGTGTATAGACAAATCTATTCATCCTTCTAGCTCATTTATCATAATTGTGACAGTGATGGTATGGCTAGGTGGCTCAGTGGATAGCCCAGCCTAGAGTCAGGAAAGCCACATATGGCCATAGAGACTTCCTAATAGCATGACCCTGGACAAGTTTTTTAACTATGTTGGCCTCAGTTTTCTTAGCTCTAAAACTAGCTGCAAAAGGAAATGAAAACCACTCCAGTATGTTTGCCAAGAAATCTCCAAATGTGCTCACAGAACTAGACAAGACTGAAATGACTGAAAAACAATGTATCATCTATCATCTATCTCCAAAAATGCTTTCTTAGACCTCAGGTAAAGGAATTTTACTTTCAGCTATTTCTATAGAATCTCAGGAAGCCATATCAGAAGCATCCTGAGCTTCGAACAAGGAAATACAATAAACACATTTCTCACATAAATGTTATACGTATACATGTTAAGTTTATTTTATATAATGCAAATGCATACATATACATGTACATATATAGACACATATATCTATACTTATATTTACACCTATACGAGAAGGAAGGAAGGAAGGAAGGAAGAAAGGAAGGAAGGAAGGAAGGAAGGAAGATAGGAATGAATGAAGGAAGGAAGGAAGGAAAGAAAGAAAGAAAAAAGGAATGAAGGAGGGAGGGAAGGAAGAAAGGAAGGAAGGAAGGAAAGAAGGAAGGAGGGAAGGAAAAATAGATGCAGATGATTTCCTGGCTTTTTTTCTTTTCCATTCAGATGTCTTGGCAATTCTTGGACCGAGCTGGAGATTCTGAGGCTTTGTGGCCTGCAGGCCTATATTGTCTTCCAAAGATTATAAAATGAGCCTGTTGCGACCCAGAAAATATATCAGGAATACATAGGCAGCTGGCCTGCCCATTTGCCAATTATACCTCAAGAGACTGCAGCCTGGCCTTCTGGTGCAAGATGACTACTACTGATTTTATCTTTGAGAACATCACAGTTTCAGAAAAGTTAGCCTAATAGTAAATAAAATTTCATATTTTATTAACTGATTGATTTGACAAACTTATAAGAGTATCATCTAGGCAATACTCTGACCCATTTCACAGTTGTTAAGTGATTGCCAATAATTAACTCCGTGCATTATTTAGATCTCAGACCCTTCTGTTTGTTTTTTAATTTGAGGATTTTGCTTTTTGTTTTGTTTTATTTTGCTTTACAAAGAGCTTCAAGTCAAGGTCCCTGCAGGTCCCTGAAATCTTAGGATTACTATGTGAATTGTTGTATGTCTCCTGGAACCTAAGGGTTCCTGGGATTATATGAAAGGCAGAGGATGCATTGGGATCATCCACTTTTAAGTCTATGACTAGATCAGAGGCGGTAAATTAGTAGTCATTTATTAAGCACTCACCATATGCTGGGTACTGTGCTAAGTGTTGGCACAAAGAAAAGCCAAACCCTCTCTTTGCCCTCAAGGAGCTCAGGGGAGACATCTTGTAAACAGCTTGTGAGTATAAGATAATAGAGAGCGTAACCAGGCAGGACACACAGTCTGGGCGTCAGCTCAGAAGGTTTGCCTTTGAACTGCAATTTTACCATTTGCTGCCCATGTAGTGAAGGGGAAAACCTTGAGTCTGTTCTTCCTTATTTCTCAGGTGAGGATGTGAATCCCATACTATCTGTCTCAGAAGGTTGTTAGAAAGTGCTTTTCAAAATGTAAAGGTCTTCAGAATGGTGAGTTGATTATGCTGATGTTTCTTTTAGTCATTTTGGTGAGTTGACTGTTTTTTAGGAATATCACCTGGGCAACAAGAGAGAATAGAAAGTGTACTGGATTCAGAGACAGCCTTTGTTCCAATGCTGACTTGAGATCAGGGACACGTCCTTTAATTCAAGTCAATTGAACAAGTCATTACCTAGCACCAACTTTGGGCTGGGCATTGTGGTGAGCTCTGTGACCATAAGGCCAAATAGGAGAAAAAGACAAGGGCTGTTGTGTACAGCAATGTACACTTACTGCATGACATGATGTGTCATTGGGAAAGCAATTACAAGAGACTTGGAGGTGCAGTAGGGTTCCAGGAAGTAGAAGCATGACTAAAGTCTTGATGCAAAGATGGCCCCTAAAATGAGCCCTATAGGAAGGACAATCCCAAAAAGTGGAAAATAGGCAGGAATTCAGGGAAGGTCTCTCAGTGTGGACAAATACATAGAGACTGAAAATGGAGTGATGTTGAGTACAAGGACATTAGTAATCTCTTTGAGTATCATGTTCTTCATTAGTAAAATCAAACATTTGAACTTGATTACTGTGAAGGTCATTTCAGTTCTAAAACTCTGACCCATCGATTTTTACACTTTTATTTATAGGTCAGTACCTCAGGGATAATCGATTCCTCCCTCCCCCCCAGATGAGGAACCTTTGGCCACTTAGTTGAATTAAGTGACTTGTCTAAGGTCATAGAATTAGTAATCAGGAGAGCCATGATTCCACCCTAATTCTACTGACTCAAAATCGAACACTCTTTCCATGATGTGACCCCAGCCCTTTACACAGTGTTTAACACAGAGCAAAGCCTCAACAATCATTTGTTCTTTCATGTATTCATTCATTCATTTATTCGGGCATCTGAAGTGATCTTAATAAAAATCAGTATTCAGAAATTGTTGTGACAGGTAGAAAATGTTCTGAAAAAATTTGAGAAAAAAAATCTTTGAAAATGAAATGTAAATTTATACGTTTTTTTTTTTAGCTTTGAAGATCTCACAACAAAACCCTTCTGTATTTAACGCATCATTATTGTCAGTTCTTAGCAACTCTTATTTTTTTTCACCTATTGAGTCTAGTGGATTAGTTACAGGAAATCATCTGAGGCTAAAAAGGTAAATGACTTCCCCAGAGTCTCATCATTAACAACAATGACAACAACAACAAAAATATAGCAAAATAAAACAAGCATTTTCTACAGCTTTACATCCTGTGAAGTACTTTACAAATAATATATTATTTTATTCTCACAAAAATCCTGCAAGAGAGAAGTTATTATGTTCCACATTCTACAGATGAGGAAGGTGAAGCCTGTGGAGGTTAAACAGTTTACCCAATGAAGAAAAGCTAGTAATTGTTTGAGGCAGGATTTGAACTCTTATTCTTCCTAACTCCAGATCCAGTGCTCTCTAATTAACAGTGATTAAATGGGAAGCTAGCACTTAATTCAAGCTCTATCCTCTGTTCACTACACCAAGCTTATAGCCCTCTTTGTAAAGATGAATCAAAATGAAGAAAAATTAATTCCACCCACCAATTCCTCATGACTGAGACAATGAAAGCCAATGGAAGGCTCATTTTTCCAGCCTTTTAATTACGCTATGGATGAAGGATGCCAATCTGCAGGAGTATGGGCATCTCAGTACTCTCCAGGTACGATCAATATTTACTGTTTTGGCATGTAAATGGGAGATGCATCACATTCATCATAAGGAGAAAATGTATGTTTTATTTTTTTTTCTGTTGCCTATTTTTCGCTGAACCATGTCTTGAAATTCTCCTTTAATTAAAAGTTGTATGCTGAGAATGATGTACAAATATTTTTCTTGTAGAAAAAGACTCACAGAAATGTGTTTACACTTCAAAAATGTACAAAAATGTACACTCACAGAAATGCTTGCTCTTGACTCTGGAATGAACCCATCCAAAGCTGCCTTCCAAAAACAGCTCTGTATTAATATTTGATTCAGAATTTGATATTTGAATGAATGAATGTATGTATGAATGAAAATTATTTATGAAACAGTTACTATGTATCAAGCCCTCTGCTAAGCATGGCTGGGTACATATACATACTTTCAAACTTCAATGACTAGGTTCTTGAGAAAGAGGAAATATATATGGGGTGTCATGCGCAGGGAGACATTGAGTTTTGGAGACCACAGAGAAGGCAAGGGCAGCAGTTTGACAGATTTTCTAGGGGATTTGATGACATTGAACTTATATTTTCAGAACTAAAAATTGAATTGGGCTAGTGATATGAAGCAAAGAAGGCCATAGAATAAATTAAAACATGGCTGAAGCCTTCAGAAATAGAAAGTGAAACACTGAGCAGTCAAGAACAGGCATGGTGGGAATTTTGGAGCTAGAACTCTTAGGTTTCTAGGGCATGGCCACTGATCCATGCAGGGAGAAAGTACGGCAGCATATTGGGTTTGGAGGAGGGGTGGGAAATCCAGCACTACTACATCCCCTCTTTATATAAAGCTGTAAGGTGTAAAAAAGACCTTTTATTTCCACTATCTCTTTCCCCCCTCACTACAATATGGTGAAACAGAGTAGATTCCTAATTATTCTTATCAATTTTGACAGGGAGTGCATGTTTATGGATTTTATTGAATGAAGAATGGATGAATAATCTCCCATTTTATTGATGAGTATAAGGGACCTCAGAAAAATGAAATTACCCTATCCTGGCTGTTCCAGTTAAGGAACAAGGTAGAATTTGAGCTTAGGTCTTTATGATTCATATCCACTGCACATTCAATTGTTTCATATTATTATGTACCATCTGAAAAAAACATAATGCTAGTTTGGAAATTGGGACTGTACCTTTGGTTTCATTGGCATTGGTGTTACTGAAAGCTCCTTTCCAAAGCAGGTTGGCTATTTTTTTCTGTAATGGGCCATTGTATAGGGCTGCGTAGAACATGGAGAGGTTTTGTGATTTTCCCAGAATCACACAGTCAGTACGCATCAGGAGCAGGAATTGACCCTTCTTTCCTGACTCTAAGACAAGTTTCATTTCACTGAGCTGTACTGCTTCTTATTAAAGTACATATTACTAATGGCTCACATAAGGATTCTGAAGCTCTTTTCATATAACAATCTAGAGCAGGGATGGAGAATTTGTGGCCACATGTGGCCCTCTAAGTCCTCAAGTGCAGTCCTTTGACTGGATCCAATCTTCTCTTTTGTTTTTGAAGATTAGATCTAGTCAAAGGGTCACATTTGAGGACCTAAAGGTCATATGTGACCTCGAGGCTGCAGGTTCCCCACCAATGAAGAGAGTTAGAATCAGATTACATGGGATTCAGAATTAAAGAATTATATAACTTCAAAGTTGGAAGGATTTATGACCTTATGATCACATGAATGGAAATCAATGGGTGCCTAGTTCAACACATCCTTGAGAAAGAAATATTATTATGAAGTACCTGGCAAATTATTATTCAACTATCATTTGATGCCTGCATTGAGGAGGAGCCTACTCGCAGGGATGTTTTCCATTTTGGGGGGGGAAGGAGTTGTAATGGATAGAAAGATTTCCATTTGTTTCTATATTTTCCACTCCTTGTTCCTCATTCAGACATCAGGTCCAAAAAGGTGCTTCCAATACTTCCAAGCTGTTTCATCATGCTGAAGCTAGTTTACCTTTGGGACTCAGATTCTGCTTCTTAAAAAGATTAGGAATCATGAAGCTTGCATTGTATCACTGTATAGTTATATGGAACACTATAAAAATTAGGATTATCATCATGTTGAAGACTAGCCCAGTATTGCCTAGGGGATAGTAAGCCAGTGTCAGAGTCAACATAAGCTCAGCTTAAGTCCTTCCTTTGATACTGCCTCTGTGACACTAGGCAAAGCACTTCAAATTTTAATGCCCTCATCAATTTTCTAAGACAGAAAGAGCCTCCCTGCATTGGTAGAGGGAAATGCCACACTCTGGAGCTTCCAAAATTTCTGAAATCCTGAAATCACAGATTTTAACAATTACAGATATCAATGATTATAGCCATCCATCTCGATGTATGTGTGCATATATGTTTATGTTAATATATTATTGAAACAACTGTGAATGTGAATATATGCATATTATATATACATATATATTTCAGTTCAGCATATATACAGACACGCAAATACACTTGTAAACCCATATGTAGAAATATACATACATATACACATACATATGCACACATATATGCACTTGTGTATATACACACATGTACATGTGTGTATATATACATACACACACATATATACAGAACTAAAATTTATTGTCCATTATTTAATAGGAAATTAAGTGCTAAGTCAGGACAAGAACTCCAGTATCTTGCCCCCAATTCTTTCCACTACACTTCACCTGCATCTTTTTCTTCAACTTGATATTCTCCTATAATATTTTAATTTAGAATTTTAAACAGCAGACTTGCTAATAGAAAGGGATGCTTAGAATCCCTCGATATTTGCCATGATGAACAAAAATATTAAGAGATGTCAGCAGTTAGAAGTCTGGAAACATTGATGTGTGAGATATGGTTGCCTTTTCTAGAAGGGAAAGAAAGCCCAAATGGCTGTCTACAGTGAATGACCCCAATGATCTATCTGCATTGATTTTACCGAAACCTAAAAATTTTACAGACTCAGGAAAAAATAGAACTATGTGCACATTGGCAAATTTCAGGAAAAATGTATTTCAAAATTAAATTAAAAATGAAAAAGTTTAAAATGGTCTAATGTCCAGGCATCTTTTGAGGGAGAGGAGTAAAGTAGGGAAAGAAGCAGTGATTTGGAGTTGGAGGAATTTCACTGGCAAAACTAGAAGAGTGTCAGTTTGTCAACCTGTGATTTTCATTGTCTGGAAGCACTAGATGGAGCTCTGCTCTCAATTCCAATCAATTATATCCCTATGACTGAGGCCTTCATGGTCACTTCCTCAGTATAGATTCTGCTCACCCATTGCCCACCTGGCCACTTCAAGATAGGAGCTGAAAAGCTGAATTTGAAAAGTCTTGCTTCATAGTCTTGAAAGGGAACTCTAGAAGTTCTCTTCAATTTTCTTTCCACTATAAAGGTAAGAGGGGTGGGGGACCTCATGATGTAATTTCAGGATTATAAGAAATGAAAACAAGAAGAAAATGTGGTCTTCTTCTTTGCAGAAGTATTCAATACTATTTTACTGTTCCCCAAAACAAGGTTCTGAGACTTCTGAGGTTGAGCCTCATTCCCTATATGTTGTTCTCAAAATCTGAAGCCACATTATTTTTTTTTTCTTAAGTTATGATGTAGGATCCTTCTCTGAAGAGAAAGATCCAAAAACAAAGATAAATTCAAAGGTAGTTTTCTTCACATTTCCCAGTAACCTTTGAGAAGTTTTCTGTTTTTTCTTTGTTTATTTTTATGAGGGAGTGGAGGGCCCCGCATTCCTATAGTAAGCAATATTTCTTTGAAAACTTACTTTATTGAAATATAAATGAAATGACCCCTTAGCCCTTATGTTATTTGACTGGGATTTGTCAAGCCTAAGGAAATTAGAAAGATTTCCTACTTTTTCTTTTGTTTGTCCCTTTGAATTAATCGTTGATTTTGCTTTTATTCTGTTTAGTTTAACTTCTTTCAAATGTCATCAGAACTGACTCTGAAAACATTATACATCTTGCTTTATAAAAAATAATAAAACCAGAAGGCAAGTCAGTCATGGATAATCAATGCAAAGCAGATTCAGAGCTGGATTTAGAGTTACAAAGACCAGCGTCCAAATCCAGCCTCAAACACTTGCTAAGAATTAGTCAGAACAAGTCTCTTAGCCTCTCACCGCTGTGGCTTCCTCATTTTAAAATGGAGGCAATTATAACACTTACTTCCAGCACTGTTATGAGGATGAAATGAGATGATATTTGTAAATGTCTTTGCAAACCATCAAGTGATATGTAAAGACATTTTATTGAGTTCATTGTTGTTACTGTTCCTAAACATTTTACTACTGAGAAAATTGACATCTAGAGAAGTAAACTGCAACAAGGTCACATATGATTATTGAATGGTAGGGAAAAGGAAAGAAGTCAGGGTTATACGCCTAGATGGTGTGGTAGAATAGCAGGCTAGCCTAGAATCAGCAAGACCCAAGTTCAAATCCTCAGTCTCCATGACTTCCCAGCTGTGACATACTTAGCCTGTCTCAGTATCAGTTTCTTCAGTTGTAACACAAGAGAAATAATGTTGTTGTTCAGGCTTTTCAGTCTCTCTGTGATCCCATTTTGGGGTTTTCTTGGAAAAGGTAAGAGAATGGTTTGTCTGTTCCTTCTTTAGCTTATTTTACATTTGAGGAACTGAGGCAAACAAGGTTAAGTAACTTTCCTAGGGTCACACAGACAGTAAGTGTTTGAGGCTAGCTTTGAACTCATGAACCTGAGTCTTCTTGAGTCCAGGCCCAGTGCTCCATTCACTGTGCCACCTAGCTGCTGTGGGGGTAGTTGCTAAGAATAGCTGATAACTAATAAGACTATTGTTAGAAACAAATGAACTAATATTTGTCAAGTCATTAACACAATCCCTGGCCAATAGTAAGAACTGAGCAAATGCTTATTTTCCACCTTTCCTATTGCTAGTTCTTCTAACATAAACTATTATCTCTTTTCTCTATGTTACGATGCACTGATTACTAACCTTTGCCCTTGAATCATTGTTGGTTTGTGTTGTTTTGAGTCTATTGTCCATTGCGGTCTTCTGGATATTAAATGGTGCTTTCATTTCCTCGTCCTCTCCCTTGTCCTTGTCCTTGTCCTTGTCCTCCTCCTCCTCCTCCCTTTCCTCCTCCTTCTCCTTGTTTTCTTATTTCAGATACTTCCTCTTGTGCTGTTATCTAAGAAAAAGCAAACATATGTAAAAACCTGCTGGCTGGCCCAGTGTAGTGGGGCACCCTCTGCAACCAAGGGACAATCGTTCTGAACTCACATAGATTGATTTAAATCCAGAGGGAAGCTGCCTTCTAAAAGAGAGGAATTAAACCTCTTCATACATCCTGATTCATCATGATCTAAGACCAGATTCTGAAAACAGCCTCTTCAACAATATGTTTTTGGTTCACATCTAGGGTCTCCCCAAAAGGGATTAAGAGAATCCAATCAGAAAGCTATGTGATATGGTGGATAGACTCAAACTTACATAGCACAATGGGTCACTAATCTGTACATAAGGATCTCTGTGAGCCCCAGAATAACAGTTGCAAGTATAATATAGACAATATTATTGTATTTTTCTAAATATTTCCCAATTCCACTTGAATCAGGGTTGAGGCTACCCTTGGCTATCAGACTGAGCACAGGTTACTGAAGGCCATATCTTGGACACACCTGACAGAGATAGCATTTGTTACTGCAAACATGAAGGAAAGTATTACACAGAAAAAAAATCAAAACTTTGCCCTGGTGCCATGACCCATTATTCCTGGTATATGTCCATCAGAAGATAATAGTCAATATAGATTACAAAATGAAGCATTGTATGTGACTTCCAAATAGTGATTTCTCCTTCACTTTTGTCCTGTACTTTTTGAGGGATTCTCCCAAGGTGCATATCTTCTGACTAGACCCCACAAGGAAGGGTTTGAGTTTGTAGACCTGTTGCTGGTCCTCTTCTCCTTCAAGTAGCTTCAGGAAGCATGCCCTAAATAAAGAAGGAATCAAAGTTTGGAGAAAATTGAGGCAGAGAGAGCAAATAGAAGGCTATTTTGATAGTTCAGATGAAAGGTGATGAGTACCTAAATGAACTTGGCTCTTCATGAGTGTAGAGGAGAAGACATGTGCATGAGATCTTATAAAGGTAGAGATCACAGGATTTGGCAATGTACTAGTGATAAGGTATTAGAGGGAAAAGTTGAAGCTGACAATCTAGTTGTGGGCTTTCTGAGTGTCTTGTTAGTGCTCTTGACTATGATATGGAAAAATAGAAAGGGTCATATTGTGGAGGTGAAAAAATCATCAATTTTCTTTTCTGTTTAGTTTGGATGCCTAAAGACCATCCAACTCAAGATGCCCAAGAGGCAGTTGAAGAATCAAAACTGTAGAAAAAGTACAGAGATGTGCTTTGGATACATAGAACTGGGAATCATCTGCATAGAGATAACTGAACCCATGGACAATGACAGATATCAATGATTATAGCCATCCATCTCGATGTATGTGTGCATATATGTTTATGTTAATATATTGGAATGGAAGCTAACAAGGTAACAAAGGAGAGAAATTATAGGAGCACTCATATATTATAGGAGAATTAGAAAAGAGCAGTGCCATGAAAACCTAGAAATGAGATAGTATCAAAGACAAGAGTATTGATGAGGTCCCATGTGACATCTGGTGAAGAAAAGATCAGGACTGAGAAAAAATGATTTGCAATTCAACAAGTGTTGAGGCATGGAAAATGAAATTTAAGATGCTGGATAGAGTTGATTCATGAAAGCAGTGAGACAGGGAAAGAAGGGTAGTGAATCCAGTGAACAAGTGATGACCTGGAAAAGAACTGAGAAATCAAGAAAATGAGGGACCATCACAAGGATGAAGGTAGAGAATAGAAGGGGGAGAGGAAAATCAAAGATATGATGGTAGCCAAGAGGACAGGGAATGACATATTATATGAGAAGGATTTCTGCACTTAGGAATCTGAAACGTTTCAGGCCCAAAGAATGACAGGAAAAATTTTTTTGTTTCATTTGTTGAAGAATGTATTCAAAGGTGAAAGTTCTAGGGCTAATGAAAAAGGCCACTACACCAATTTCAAGTGGAAAATGATCTGGGAAAGGAACCTCAAAGAAGGCCTGGTATACTGTCAGTTTTTTACAGCTGCTTGCTGATTGAGTGACTGAACTTTTGGGTGAATGATCTGGGACTGTGTCTTCTCCAAACCCTCCAGCCATGAGTACATCTCTTAGGAATGTGGCATTCATTATTTAGCCTCAGATGACTGAGGTCCAATATCTGGTTCTGCCAATTCTTGAACTTGTCAATTTCAAAGAATCTTTTTAAGTCACTCATCCTTAATGTTTTTATCTATAAAATTAGGTGACAGGGCTAAGTGCTCTGGCTCTAAGGTGCCTTGTAGCTTCAAGCCTAGGAACATATTTTCTCTTTCTATCCTTTAGGCATAGCTCCCAGAAGCAGGACAAAGTTTTTCCAAACTTCTGAAGATGAGATGAGTTTCACCAGGGCATTCAATCCGTGGCATTTTCCTTTCCTGGGGGATTCCTACCACAAAGCAGTGAATGAATGACCTCCAAAAACCAAAGAAGGAGAAACACACATTTTATTTTGCTTACATACTTTTCCATTCCCGATATTTCTATGCCACCCCTCTGTGGCATCCCTGAGCAGCTTCATAAATGTCCACTTGCACAGCTGTATTACCTTTCAATAAAACAATGAAAATAGCCTTCTGAAAATGTGTCAGTCCTCAGCACTGAGGCCATTACAGGCAGCACCAATGGGGGCTGCAGCTCCATGCTGCCAAAATCGAGTTACAGAAAAAGCGAAAACTCAGTCAAAACAACTCTTTAACATGATGAAGGTCTATAGAACTGATTGTGCAATTGAACCTTTTCTGATATTGGTGTTGTTCCTCTTGAGCTGGTTTTGTTCTGCTGCATTCATGGTTCAGTTCAGTGGAATTCCCGCTACTTGGAATTTGTAGACCATGATGCACAGGATCTCTCTTTCAGCAAACACACAATTTTGGCAGAATTCAAAGTGACTTAAAGATCCTTTCATTTACTGTTCAGCTCCATTTCTGTCAGCAAACTTTTCTTAAGCACTTATTGTGTGTAATATAATATACTTGGTAACTGGGAATCAAAGCAGGCATACCATTAATAACAACATCAATAGTAGAAAGTATTAGCAGTGTGGACAGAGTGATAGAAACACTTGGAATCAAGAACACCTGAGTTCAAGTCTAGCATTTTACACATTTTAGCTGTAAGTCCATCAACAAATCAATTAACTTCCCAGAACTTCTATATTACTCTTTAAAACTACAAATTCCAGAAGAGTTGTATCAATAACTTGTTTTATCTTTAAAAATGGGATCTCTTGTATCTAGGAGCCATTTTTATTTTTGTTCTTGTTGTTGTTGTGTGCTCATGTATTATCAAGTTGCCCTACAGCCAATAAATCCTTAAGACATGTTCATTGATTGAGTATGGATGTACTGATATGTAATGGTGGGTGGAGCTTATTAATGCACTGATGAAATCAGAGGCATGAACCTATAGATGATGCTGCTAGATGAGAAGGAACAGCTTGAGGATCAAGATAAGAGAGAGCATTTGACAGCTTTTGAAAGTTTATATAACACTTTGCATGTTTTGTCTGGACAACCCTCAAAGTCTGGTCTAATACAAGTATGGCTCCATTTCCATGATGAGGAGCAGAAAAGTTAAATCACTTGGCCATATCTCACAGCTTGGTCATTTCAATGACTCCTTTTGAACCCAACTCTTCCTGATAACATCACCCATTCCCCTCTCCCTCCTCATCATTGTCATTATAATCACACCACCATCCTCATCCTTAGCCTCCTCTCCATCAGCACAATCATATACGAATTATAGGTGTCACTTTACAGCTGCTAAAACACTTTGCTCATATTAATGATGCTGCTGAGGATCATGATGTTGAAGATAACTGCCATTTCTATAGCTCTTTGAGGTTTGCAAAGAGCATTACAAATTTTGTCTCATTTTAGCCTCACTAATCTTGGGCAGTAGATTGCATTGTCTTTCAAATTTGTCATCAACAATACCAATAATTAACATGTATATATCATCCTAACTTATGCCACGTACTTTATAAATATTATCCTATTTCCTGCTGTCACCAGCTGTGGGAGATCGATCCTATTATTATTCCCATTTTATAGATGAAGAACCCTAGGTAGGTAGAAGGTGAGTGACTTGACTAGTGTCTCAGGTCTAGTAAGTATCCAAGGCCGGAAGGAAAATTGAAATTCATGTCTTCCTGACTCCAGCTGCAGCGTTTTACCTTCTGTGCCATCTGATTGCCCCCAAAAAACCTAAGTTAATAAGAAAAATTAAAGTTCCTTCATGGAGCCAATGTTCTATTGGGATGGGTATGTGATGACAGCAATGTGGATATAAAGGATTTAGAGTAACGTGGAGAAAGGAGAAATTTCACTAAAATATTTTTTGAAAGTTTAAGTTGGGAGAAAATTATTTTTCTGGGGAAATCAAGAATGGCTTCTAGCCAGGAGGCCCATGAAGTGAGCCTTGAAAGATTGTGAAAGGTATATATGAGGAAAGAACAGGTCCAATCAATCAATCATTTCTGTTTCTACCCAAATGAATGGAGATGGGAAATTGGAGGAATAGTCCAGTTAGGCTTGGACATTGTAGGCATGAAAGGAATTAATGCCTAGTGGAGAAGAAAGGAAGGTGAGAGAAAGAGCATGAAGGAGGTCAGGGTCCCTGGTGAAAAATTTCTATTTGGTCCATAGGCAATCGATCCTTACTGAAGGTTTTTGAGAAGGGAGCAGATGTGTCCCAGATATTAAGAGAACCATGAGGCACGAAACAGCCATTTCTTCTGGTCTGGTCTATGCCTACTTGAATGATCCCGGGCCCCTTAGACAAGCCAGATCATTTGTTCATGTATAATATCTTCATTGTTGTATAGACATGCCCAAAGGGGAAAAAATATTTCTGACTAGTATTTTCCTCCTTTCCTTGACAAACAGAATATTTGTATGCAGTTAAGTAGACATGAAGTGTGAAGGGTGAGTTCAGTATTCATGTTTTTCATAGTGTTGCAGGGATACTGTCTGCTATCTATTTAGAGGGAAATTGTTTTCACTTCATTATAATTTTGGTCTAATCTTTTATCAATAAGAATCACGTCTTCTCTGTCAAGCTGTACTTATTAATTAGGGGTAATTTTTCAAGATAGCGCAAGGCAGAAAAAGGCTTTGAAGGTATTGTTATTATTCTAATATTTATTATTTAGCTCTGACTTCCTATTTTCAAGATGATTTCCACTTATTAGTTATTCCCCATCAGGTTGCCTTGGTTACAATTACTCTGAGTAACTGAAGCTGTCTGCTGCTGAAGACAGGCCAGGAACATTATTGGGTCATATTACTACTGAGCCACATCAGATGAGCAGAGAGAAGCCAGTCACTTTTGTAATGTAAAGCTTTTTGCATGTTCATTTTTCCCCATGAAAAACACATGAAAGCAGTAAAATGTATGTTAGCATAAAATCAGAGCCTAGAGAATTGAGTGGTAAATTTGTGCCACTGAGAACATGAATTTTCCATGCAGGGACTTGGTAAATTTTATAAAGAAGCTCATTCTGTCATATATTTCGATTCTTTGTGCTCAAAATGAATTTAAAATGGACTTCAATTAGTGTGAGTTCTGCCTAGTAAGTAAATATTCAGGCCACAGAGTATAAGCAACAGAGACATTTTATTGCTCTGCTGGTAACCTAGTTTTGCAATGCCAGTATATTGTATGTAGCCGGGAGAACACAGCTTTTTCTTCCTCAAAAGCCACATAAAGTCCCAGTGTATTATATGGAGAAACCAAGACTGTTTCAGGTTACATAAAAATTAAAGAGGAATGCCACTGGAACACAAGTCACTACTACAGAGAGTGATCAAAGCTATAATTCAGATTCTACCCCCTAAAATACAATTACACAAACCTTATATAACCCATCACCTTGTACAATGGATATTAATGTTGAAATGTATCTCAAAGGGACATTCCAAGGAATTCCACTCTTTTTTTTTTTTTATTTTCTAAGGTGAAATCTCAATTTTCTAATGATTCCAGTTTTCAGTAGCACATTAGAAAATTAGAGAACTAGGTGGAAGACATGTTACTTTTCCTCTTTATTCCCCGGTTCTGTTGATATCTCTTGCTTGTACATCATCATGTTTTCCAAAGATATTCTTCCTCCCACACCTCACCATCAGGCTTTCACCTTTTTCTGTTTTTGCATCTTTATCTGTCAAATGGGAATGGGCATATCTATGCTGTACAGCTCACAACGCTCTGGGGAAATGCAAGTATGTGTTTTTTAGAACAAATATAAACTCACTCTACAAAGCCCATTCAATTTAATGATGTGTACTTTTTATTTTTCCTGAGAAATCAGTATTTTCATTAATGATGGCATAAGGTTGTATGTTGCCAATTAGTGGCCAGATAAGGAAAAAAGGGAACAGTGGGAAGTATTTATGTAGTACCTATCATTAGTCAGATAGTATGATAAGTGGTTTTATAAATCTTATCTCATTTTGGATAAAGAACTGACCTCTTGATCTTTTGCTGTTGAAACTGGTTGTCACCTGACAGAAAATTCCATTCCAACTCAGAATGTTTGGTCTATTTTTTTTTTCATTTTTTCAAGATGAAATACTTCCCAACTGACATTCTTTATAATTAAGGGGGAAATCAGGGAAGCACCTTCTAGGACACTTCCTTAGCTCCAATGTAAAAGTCAGCCACCAAGATAATAGTATTGCTGAGAAACAGAAGCATAAGCAGAAAACTTAATTTTATGTTTTGAGTACATGATCCACACAGAAAATGTAAATAACTCAGGGCAGTATATGGAGTCTGGAGCTGATTTGTAGCCAGAAGTATAATTGCTGTAACTTCAGATCACCCAAGTATATAGTAGCTGTACCAGACCCTTAAGGTAGCCAATTGTCTTTCCTGTACTCAAAAATTAGCAAACAAAGCACAAGACAGTGCTTGATGTGCAGAGACTCCTCTTATATCGACTTGCAATTGAAGGGTATGATGTGAAAGAGATATTAACCTTGCTGTATTTGACCCTGGGGGATGGAAGTAGGAGCTATGTTTGGAATTATTAGGGAAATTCTTTTGTGTGACATATGACAAAGCTTCCTAGCTATTGGACCTATCCAGCAGTATAGTGGTCTGACTTGGGAGGGAATGGCTTTCCTGTCTTTGAAGATCTTTGGCTAATAATTGGAGGATAATTTATTGGGAAGGCTGTACTGGACATTCTTGTTCATTTACATGTTGGACCAGGCAGTCTCTGACTTAGTCCAAAGTCAACGGTGCATTAAAATAGATAAGTACCTATTGTGGTCTAAGCTTTCCAAAAAGGAAGGGTTTAGGAGAAGTTTAGTAGACCTGAGCCCTGCAATCAGAGGTTAGAGGCAAATGAGGATTCTGAGAAGATGTTGAGTGTCAAAGCTAAGTTATTCTCAATGGTGCTGATTTTTCAGGTTTCTTGACAACTCTGATATTCAATGACTGGCAGGGGGAACATATCATACATGAACTCTGCATTCTAAGACTTACACATGAGTGAAAATGGAGAAAAATTGATGCAAAAAGCTATCATATATATCATAAAATTATTTTTGTCATCATTAAATTTTAATTTAAAATTATTCTTCGTGACCCCTTGTCCATGGGGTTTCTTGGTAAAATTACTGGAATGGTTTGCCATTGCCTTCTTTAATGGAAAAAAGAGGTTAAGTGATTTGTCCGTAAGTCACACAGGAAATTTCTGATGCTGGATTTGAGCTTATGTCTTCCTGAAGCTAGGCCTAGTGCTCTATCCTTGAACTACTCACTTGTTGTCCTATCATGAAATTATATTTTCTTTCTAAATATTTGCTGGATCTTAATCCATGTTGTGCCTACTACCCGTAGGTATTCTCCAAGGCTCTAACTCGCATTTTCTACCAACATAGTTTACTCATAAACACCTTGGTTTAGCTCAGATGTGTGTAGCTACTTATATTATTTGTTGTCATACAAGTGTATAGAAAGACATCAGTGGTAATTTGAGCCACATAGTTACCAGGAACAGAGAGATTTTTTTTCCTGTTTCCCCAGTCCATGGCTCATTGAATTTTAGAGAAGCTTTAACTCAAACATATATTAGAAATCATGTCTGATATTTTTACAGTTATAGGCTGCCAAAAGTAAAATTGAAAACGCAGTTTGAGATATTTCCATCTCTAAGACTAGGAAGCCCAGCCTGACTTGTATGTAGGAGAGAAAGTAAGGGGAAAAGTTGTGACCCCGGTTCCATTTCTGCCATGATAACTTTAGATTATCTATCTTTGGTTTTAATCACCAAATCTCTCTAATTATTCAAGTTCAAATTCCACTGTTTGAATTATTATCCTGACTTACCCAACCTCACTCCCACGTCTTCCTCTTACCTTATTGTCCGTGACTTCCATTTTTGTTCAGTCCCTCTTCACCTTTTATTGTTCAATCACAATAGCCTTTTAAGCAATCTCCCCTTCTGGAGCCGTGGCCAGCTCCAGTTCATCCTCCATATAATTATTCCTCAAGAAATATTCCTCAAACAGAAATCAGACCATGGACAGGCACTAGTCAGTTTTTGTTCCCCCACTGGCAACCAGTCACTCCCAGGATGCATTCCACACTCCTTGACATGGTATTTTACTTCTCCAGAACTTGACCTCTACTTGCTTTTTCAGTCTGATTATCATGTTGTGTTGATAATAAATTTCCTCCTTTCTTACCTCTTGTTTTAGAAGACCTAGATTTCCTTAAAATGTAGGTGAGAGGCCACTTTTTCTCTTTCCCCCATGTTTCTGCACTTCATTTTTGTAAAACTACTTGATATTACTCTTGATACACTTTGTGTTTACCTTGTCAATTGACTGCATTCTCCCAATAGAATAAAGGATATTTGAGTGCAGCAGACAATTCCATTTTTGTCTTTGCAATTTGAACACCTAGAACTATGCCTTACATGTAGTCACCATTTTAATGTTCTCTGAACTGAATTCAGCTCAATTGATATGTTATAGCCTTTCAATTGGAAAAGAAAAAGTTATTATATGTGACATAAACTTTCTATGCTCTTAGATTGTTGTCTAAGTATGAAATAACTAAGAATATTGTAAAATATGTAGAACAATATGATTTTTTAAATAAAGTGAAATCTCATTATTTATAATATTCATCAATAGTGCTAAAAGAATGTCAACTTGGCAAAAATTCTGTCTATTAAGCTTATAATTTTAAAGAAATGATCATTTTTTAATTCATTCATGTAGTTTTTTTTAATGCTATTAATTGAGATTTACTTAGCAATCAATGATGAAAGAATGTGAAAAGAAGAAACCAGTGCCACAAAAGAGAATAATTTGAAAGCTTCATAATGGAAAGGAATTCAAATATTGTGATCAAAACTATTAGATAAAAATTAGAATAAAAATGAAGACATCTTTTTTTGTTAACTCTCTTCAATATATCTATCATTAGGGTTGTTGGAGTCATTACTAGTTGAGAATGATTATAAGAGTCTATATGGATATAGGCAATTGAAAGAAGCTCATTTCATAACCCCTCTAGGAATTCTATATTTCTCAATGAGCCAGTAAAATGGCCATACATGACATGTCAATTCCTACCTGGTTTTCAGTATCATTCCTCCAAAGTAGAAAATCAAAAATATCACAGGCAATTTTATTAGGTGACACTTTTCTTCTTTCACACACACACACACACACACACATATAAACACACATACAGACAGAGTCACACTCACATACACACAAAAACATAACAAAAATACAAATATAAGCATTGTGTATCTTACTTGTTGAATAGTCTCCCATAGAGCAACAAACTATTGAAAACTGTCCTAGTTTATTAGAAGTGGGTGGTGGATGCAGAAAAATTATCCTTCTACCCTAAATGACTTCATTTAGAGGAAATGTCATCACACTCCACAAAAGTGTTCCCTAATTTGTCCTAATCTCAGTTCTGGGAAAAATTAATTTATTTTAATTATAAAGGTTTACCAGAATAATCTAAAAATAAAACAGCTACCAACTTTTAGTGGGAAAGAAGGCGGGGGGAAAATCAAAGATTGGGAGGAGGAAATTTGATCCTTTATAGGATGAAAGAACATGGAAGACTTACACTGAAAAAAAGAGAAACAAAAAGATAGCCTTAAAAAACATGTTGGGGAAATTTATGATAATGAGACAACTAGATACTTTCAAGAGCAAGAAGATATTTGTCCTCCCAAAAATTATCAAGGAGAGCCACAGAAGCTATCAGAAAAGAAATCATCTAAAAGGGAGAGAACAGATGAGTGGTCATAGTTGGTGATTCCTGACCAGGCCCACTGAAGAAGCTAACTGATAAAACCATTGAAACTCCTGATTTCCTCCTAGTATGTGAATTGCAGACATTACAGATAATGTCACAAGATTTGTCCAAGTGGATGAAGAGTACCTATTTTGGTGATTCACATGATCATAAAGGATATTCCCAGAAAGTAGCAAAATGTATTGTCAGTGACTACAAATTCATGAGCCGGAAACTGAGGACCATTGCAATATAGATGGTAGGTTCCTTACAATACTAGGAAACCATGGAAGGAAAGGTATTTTGGAAAAATAATGATCATAATAACAATTTTGAAAGTGAACCAATGACTAAGAAGGTGATATTTTAGAATGAATTTTAGATCTATGTATCTTTTCATTAAAATACGGAGATTTCCATATAATTAACAATAACTGGGTAAATATGCATATCCATATTCTTACTAAATTAAGCAACAAGGATTTATAATAAAAGAGACAGAATAGGAAGAAAGTTTGTTGTGTCCATTATCCAAGATGGATAGATAGTCACAAAGAAGAAAAGGTCGTTCAAATATCTGTATAAAATCCAAAAAAGGACAAGTAGAAAAAATCATAGCCTCAAATGTTTATCCCCACAGATTAGCAAAATGCAGGAAGAATTAGGGTACTTAATACAAGCAGGAAATTATGACTTGGTGTCCACACTTGTTTAGATGAATGATAAATCTGGTTTATGGTTTCAGATAGGCATGTTTTTTTTAAAAGATAGACAAAAGCAATATTGGGGCAACCTAGTACATGAGACCAACATTTAGTGAAAAAATCCAGAGGGAGGATTCTCATTTCAGAGTATTTAAGGGAAAAATCAATGGAGCTTGAAATAGAAATAATTTTGTTACTTGTCTAAATCAGCACCTGTATCCACATGTTCTTCAGTTTCTTGTTCACAGATTCCTAGTCATACATATTGGTTCCTTCTGGTAGAATCATTGATAACCATATGAATCACCAAAGACAGCAATTGGTATGTGTTTTGTTAAGTCCTGCCTTGTTCTCCATTGTGGCTGCAATTCTTGCACCTGGAAGAAATCAGGAATCTCTTTTTGTTATGGGTTAGTTGTTTCAGTGTCCATGAACAAGAATGGGGAATACAAGAGGATTTGGGGAAACATATAGTAAGTGTGACACATGTATATGATGTAATATAAAGTATTCATAGGGCTATCATATTGAAGAAGGATTAAACATCTGCTTAGCCCCTTTCTCCCAAACCAGAAGTAATGGATAGAGTTGGTAAAGTTGCAATTTTTAGACTTGATTTCAGGAAAACAAACAAAATGCTTCACAATAATTAGAGCTGTTAGATAGTGTAGCCCTAATCATTATAAAAAATGTTTTCCTGATATCAAGACTAAAATGACATCTTTACAAATTCTCCTTGAGAGGTAGTGGGTTTCTCCTCCTCATAGATCTCAAGCAAACCATAGATGGCTACTAATTGGCTATATTGCGATTTCATCTTTGACTACGTGTATTGGACTACATCTGGGTTGGTCACTGAGGCAGCTTCCCACTTTAAAAATTATGTGATCCTATGATTCTGAGAACACTGATTTTAGTAGAGGTGGCCACCTGTGTAGTCAAACTCCAACTATGGAGGACTGAGTTGAGTTGGTAGTCAGAAAGTGGAATCATACACTTGGTTTCCCTTGACTACATCGTAACCCTGAAGACAAACACTTTTGTTCACAAATTTCTTTTCATTCCAAGTGCACAGAAACCAGAATATAGCAATCACTTAAGGAATATTTATTGAATATTTGATTTATTTATTGATTCCCAGGACAGAATTATGTGAATATCTGGTGCCAAATGAATCCATGTAGCGAACTTCCTATGTTCTGCTGACAAAAAAGTTGGGCAGCAGGTGATGAAGACTTTTGGATTCCAACTGAATTACAAAGAATGGTACCATGCAAGGCTGAAAACTGAGAATAAACTCAAATGTTCAGCTCTGATAAAGCTACACATTTTTTGATGTATTGAAATACCAAAGGGATAACAAGTTATCTCAATGCTAGTCAATAGAGCATACTTTTCTAATTGCAACTTTTTTTTCTTTTTTAACCAAACAGTATGAACCCATTATTCTGAAACAAATATGGAACTTCTCCTGCTTTCATCCATTGGCAAGGGGGACAAGTAGTCAAAGTTCCTGAATCAATAATTGGTTTTATTATCCTGTCCCAGAGAAACAATATATAAAATCACAGTTCTGTGCAATTTCTGTATAATCTGTTCATCCTGTGCCATCAACTATGACAGCATATTATTATATATTGACAGAAAACATCAATATGGATGATGTTAGACAGAGGGAGGAAAGGATTTTAGTGTGCTACTTTTGTCTTTATAATAACAGCATTGATTTGTATTCTGGCTTCCCTGTTTTCAGCAGTTCACTGTTAATTTTCCCACCTCTACATTGCTATGAGCAGTAATATGGTAACTGTCAGAATGGGTTTTGCAATTAGCAGGAACATCTCTCTAGTCTAATGATTTTTATCAGTTGCAAATTAACGATTAGCCATCTTTGTCCAGGGGAGGGAAAACAGAATGTGTCGGCTCTAGGATTTGCTCAAACTTTCAGGAAAATGAAAATATGGATGCAGCTTGCAAATGTTGTATGAACAATTCTACTTTGGATAATGAGTTATTCTGGTCTTTCTGTGGCCTGGAATATCTTCAAGTGAGGTCCTACGACCTAAGGATCTTGGAATCATTTTCTATTAGCATAGTTGCCACCTCCTGATGACCACTGAGTCGTTCTACCTGGGGTGCAGCTGAACACTTCTGGATGTATTGTTTCCACCAATTTGTTTTATCGTAGTTGATTTTATTTTTAGTAATACTTTTTATTGAGCTATTTATGTCATAGTTATCCCAAATATCTCTTTCCTTCTCTCACCCAGAGACCCATCTCCTAATGAAAATAGTATTTTAAAGAGAAAAAAAAATCAGTACAATTGATGGATACATTTTAAAATACATGAAAACTTGTACAACACTGGTACACAATGTACAACACTGGTGAGTCCCCCACCTCCTCAAAAGGTGGGAAAAACTTCTAGAATTTCTCCATTCAAGTTAGTCTCAATCTCTATCATTTTATTATATCCACTTTTGATTTTTTGGTTTGATGTCCTTTCCATTTACATTGTTATGATCACTTTTTAATGTTTTCTTAGCTCTGGTGACTTAACTCTGCATCACTTCATGTAGATCTTTCCTTGTTGTTGTTGTTGTTGTTTTTTAAATTCATCACACATCATTTCTTACATGACCATAATATAACTTTGCATTCATATACCATAATTTGTTTATCCATTGCCCAATTGATGGATATATGGATTAATTTCCAATGCATTTCTATTACAAAAAAGTTGATATAACTATCTTGGTGCATATGAAGGCTTTCTTTTCTTCAATGGCTTTCTGGATTAGGCAGTGATAGAATCTCTGCTTCAGAGGGGAAGGACATCATAGCAACCTTATTTGCATAATTCCAAATTGCTCAAAATGATTCTATCATTTCACAGCTTCATCAACAATGTATTAGGGTACCTGGCATTTCAAAATCGCTCCAACATTGACTATTGTCATTCTTGGTCATTTTTGTCAATTTGTAAGATGTGAAGTGAAATCCCAACATTGTTTTTGATGTCAATTTCTCTTCTCATTAGTGATCTTAAGCATTATTCCCTGTGGTTGTGAATATTTTGCAATTATCTTAAAAATTTTTGTTCATATTCTTTGATCACTAATCAGTTGGGAAGGACTATTCATCTGATAAATATTAATTATTTATTTATATATCTTAGATGCCAATCCCTTATTAAAAAAAAAATAGCATGAATCAATTCAGTTAAATGTAAGTCTATTTTATTCAAATTTATGCCACTACATTTGATTGATTTCAATAATTACCATTATACACAGTATCTACTCAAGAATGTCAGGGGTGCTCTGGGAGCTTTTGTATGTTTGCCTTTCAAATTCACATAAAAATATTTTTTTTAACATAAGCCATTAAATATTTACTCACATAGGAGAGGATTCTGGGAACATGAAGGAGAAGGTCATAAAATTACAAACTCTTCAGATTTACTCCACAAACAAGACAAAATAGGGGTGGCTAGGTGGTGCAATAAACTCAGCACTAGTCCTGGAATCAGGAGAACCTGAGTTCAAATCTGGATGCAGACCCTTAACCCACTTACTAGCCATGTGACCTTGGGCAAGCCACTTAACCCCAATTGTTGTGCATTCCCCTCTCCAAAGGTGAAAAAATAAAGACAAAGTAGCTTCTCACTATCAATGTAGAGAAGAAAAATAAACAAGAGTTGGGACAGAATGGGGGTCCTCCAGGAACAACTAGAAAATATGTGAAGACAGATCCTAGGATGGAGGTTTGACCTGAGTGAAGTATAAACACCTCCAGGTTAGCTCCACTCAAATAGGAAGTGACCTGGCAGGCAGCTGGGTTGGCAGGTAGGCTTGACCTCAACCATAGAAATTTTCACCTCCCAGATAGTGTGGAGAGTTGGGTATCTGAGGCGGGTGGAAGGAGATTGAGGGAGCCTCTGCTGACAAAAAATTCTAGGCCTAGCTGTGCTGCCAGGACACAGACATTGGCTAGAAGGAATCAGCACACATTTGGTGAAAGCAGAAGCAGGAGGGGGGGCTATGCTAGCTGTAGATAATCACAGGAAAACTGAGTTCTTCGTCTCAGTGCTAGACCAGAAGAGAGAGCTGAAGGCCATAGCCAATGGAGGGTTTTCAGGAAGCAAAAATATTTCCGATATAGTGTACCTGGGGACCTTAGCTTTGTCTTGGAGGGACAAAAGAGTACAGAGGTTGGGCCAAAGACAAAACTAAAAAAAAAAAAAATAAGTAAGAAGGACCTGAAGTCAAAGACACCATTGAGAGAGACAGAGACAGAGAGAGAGAGAGAGAGAAAGATACACACACACACAGAAAGAGAGAGAGAGAGAGACAGAGACAGAGAGAGAGACAGAGACAGAGACAGAGAGAGAGAGAGAGAGAGAGAGAGAGAGAGAGAGAGAGAGAGAGAGAGAGAATAGTCAAAGCAGGAGGAACCAAATCATAGACAGTTACTATGGGGATAGAGATGACTGGGGTTTATCTTCAGAGGAAGATACTGAAGAAAAAAAAAAGTCTCTACCACACCAAAGAGTACCATCAGATGGTCACCTGACAAAAAGAATTTATAAAACTCAAAAAATATTTTAAAAGTCAAAAAAGAGAGTTTGAGGATTTTTTATGTAAGAGAAATCCAAGAAAGAAAGAAACTCTATGAAAAGAAAGGCAATCAATGGGAAAAGGAGATCCAGAATCTTCAAGAAAAAAAATACTCCTTGAAAATTAGAATTGGACAAGACAAAGCCAACAAATTTATGAATTCAATAAGTAATAAATGAATTGTAAGAATTAAAAAAAAAGAGGATAGAATGTGACATATAAGAAAAAAATGATCAAGAAAACATTAGAACAATTGGACGACTAGAAAGCTATGAAAAAAATATTCTTAATACAGTAATATGAGACAGAATTAAAAAAAAATTTCTGAAGTGTTACAACAAGAGGGGAAAGAAGAAATAGAAATAGAAAAAGAAAATCCACAGCACACTATCTGAAAGACATCCTCAGAGGAAAACCTACAGAATGTCATAGCCAAAATCCAAAAGCCCTAGGTTAAGGAGAAAATATTATGAGCAAAAAGAAAAAAAAAATCAAATATAATGGAGCCACAATTAGAATTACACATGACCTAGCAGTGGCTACACAAAAAGGCTGTAGATCTTGGCACAATATATAGCAAAGAGCAAAACAAGTGGGGTTAAGACCAAAAATATCATACTCAGCCAAGTTAAGCATAATCCGTAACAAAAAAAAAAAATGGATATTCAATGAATTGACAGATTTTTAGGATCCTGTTACCAAACAAATAAAAAACCTGAACTTAATAAAAAAATTTGCCTCTCAAGAACCAAGAGGAATATAAGGTGCATTTCCAATACTAATTACAACAGACTCAATAAGGAAAGACTCTTTACTTTTTCTATGAGGAAATGTAAAACAGATGTCTAAGACTGCTATTCGTAATTAGCTATTTTGAAAAAAAAGAGTGGGGTAGAGCTGAGTATGGTGTGATTCTAAAAAGCAAAAAAACATAGGAAAAGACAAAAAGAGCAGTTGTCTCATACAAATAAGATGCATTAGTAGGAAATGATAAACATAAATTAGGAGGGTTGGTAATTCTGGAATCCTATTCTCATTGGGAATGGGTTTGAAAAGGAAATGTATACATACATACATGCATACATGTATATGTTTACATGTGAACAGACATGTGCACATGCATGTATATATGTACTATAAAAGTCTTCTGAATTCACAAAGAAATAAGAGGACAAGGTGGTAGGGAGAAAGAGAAATAGGTGGGCATAGAAGAATGTGTTGATTAATGTGAATGGGACAAAATAAAAATGAGATAAAATTGATAAAATAAATTGTGATAAATGGACAACATGTATATAGAAAGGTGTAAAAACATAAATTCAGAAAAAAATAAGTAGGTAAGTGGATAGAGTAGAAGTAAGGAATACGGGAGGGAATCTTGGAAAACAGATAGGTTAAATAATAGGAGGGCAAGGTAGCAAGTAGAAGTAAAGTTGAGGGGGGCAGCGTCAAGATGGCAACATAGAAGCAGGAGAAACTCCACAGCTACCCCCATAACCACTTCAAATACCTATGAAATATGACTCTAAACAAATCTTAGTGCTCTAGAACCCACAATATTACAGAAAACACATCTCCAGCTGAAGGCAGTCCAGCAGGTGGTTGGGAAGGGCTCATTGCAGCACACTGTGAGCTGAAACCAGCAGGGCCTGAAACCAAGCTGTTATGCCCAGGGATGCTAGGAGGAGCCATGGCTGGAGCTTTCAGGGGAGTGGATCACTGGCGGCTGTGACAGTTTCCAGATATATCAACCCATAAGAGCCAAGGACCCAGTAAAAGGTCAGTGGAACTCAGCTAAATTTGGGGGAGATGGTCTGGCTGACTGCCTCCAGAGCTACAAAGCAGCCTAAAGAAGTGGCCCTGTAGCTGCATACATGTGGCTGCATCAGAGCTCCTGGTTGGCAGATTAGAGGGGGGCCAAGCCATCATTCAGAGGCTAAGTGCTCTTGCATTAAACTGACTGGATCAGGATTGTGGTCTTGGGTGGTGGTCCTCAGGTATGTGACCAGTGAGCCAAAGCTGGTGGAGGCTGCAGAGATAGCATCCTTCTAATAGCTCTGGTAGCAGTGAAAACCCCAGCAATTTGGGACAAAGCCATGCCACCGGAAAACAGAGATGTACTGTGGCTCAAAAATGAAGTTAATTGACTGGCAAAACGAGCAGGCAACGGAAGCAAAAGAAGCTCAGCAATCCAACTTTAGATAGATAGATAGATTAGATAGCAAAAAGGATAAAAGCATGGAATGGGAGGAAGACAACACAGTCAGAACTCCCACACCAAAAGCTTCCAAGAAAAATGTGAACTGGTTACAAGCCATAGAGCAGTATAAGAAGGATTTTGAAAACCAAATAACGCAAGTTAAGGAAAAATTGGGAAGAGAAATGTGAATGATGCCAGAAAATCATGAAAAGAGAGTCAACAACCTGTCTGAAGAAAATAACACCTTAAAAAATAGATTAACTCAAATGGCAAAAGAGGCCCAAAAACCCAATGAGGAGAAGAATGCCTTAAAAAGATGAATTTGCCAGATGGAAGAATCTCAAAAGCTCACTGAAGAGAATAATTCCTACAAAATTAGATTGGAGCAAATGAAAGCTAATGACTTTATGAGAAATCAAGATACTATTAAACAGATTTAAGCAAATGAAAAAATAGGAGGTAATGTGAAATATCTCATTGGAAAAAAAACACTGACCTGGACGATAGATCCAGGAGAGAAAATTTAAGAATTATTGGACTACCTGAAAGGCATGATCTGAAAAAAGAACGTAGAGATCATCCTTCAAGAACTTTTCAATCCAAATTGCCCTGATTTTTTGAAACACAGGGCAAAATAGAACTTGAATGAAATTCACTGATCACCTCCTGGAAAAGTTCTCAAAAAGAAAACACCTAGGAATTTTATAGCCAGGTTCTGGAGTTCTAAGATCAAGGAGAAAATATTGCAAGATACCAAGAAGAAACAATTTAAATGTGGTGGAAACAAAATCAAGATAACCCAGGATCTACCAGCTTCTACATTAAGGGATAGAAGGGCCTGCAATATGGTATTACAAAGATCAAGGGAGCTAAGATTTAAAACAAAAATCACCTACCCAGAAAAACTGAGTACAATGTTTCTTGCGAAAATATCATCATTCAATGAGGTGGAAGACTTTCAAGCATTCTTGTGGAAAAAAACAGAACTGAATAGAAAATTTGACATTCAAAATACAAGAAGCATGAGAAGGTAAACATGGAAAAGAATCATAAGGAACTTATCAAAGTTGAACTATTTACATGCCAACATGGAAAAATGATAATCATAACTTATGAAACTTTTCTCAGTATGAGGATGGGTGAAGGGAATATAAATGTATGTATGTATAGATACACATATGATTATATAGGAGGGCATATATATGCATATGAATACATATCTGATTATGTGTTTATATGTGTACATAGACAGAGGGCACGGGATCAATGTAATAAGAAGGGATGATTTTTTTAAGGGATGATATTTTAAAAGGTGAGATTGAGAGGTGGGAGAAGAATATAATGAGAGGAGACAGGGAGTGACAGAATGGAGTTAATCATCTCATAAAGAAGAGGCAAGGAATAACTGTTACAATGGAGGGGAAGAACAGGAAGGCAAAAGGGAATGGGTCAACCATATTCTCATTCAATTTGACTTAGGGAAGGAATGACATACATTCTAAATTGGGCATCTTGCCCTACAGGAGACAGTAGGAGGGATGGGGATGAGAAGGGGGATGATGCCGGGGAGGGCAGGGCAGGGGGGTTTTTAGAAGTACACACTTTTGTATAGGGACAGGGACAAAGTAAAGAATAGAATAAGAGTGGGGGGGCATAGGAAGGAGGTAAATATAGTCAGTTTTTCACAATATCTACATTGTGGAGATACCCTGTGTAACTACACATATACAGCCTGTATTGAATTGTTCATCTTTCCAGTGCAGATGGGTGATGAAGGAGGAAGGGAAAGAATCTAGAATTTAAAGTCCATTAATAATAATAATTATTATATATATATATGTACACACATATATTGTTATTATTATTAATAATTACATGCAACTGGGAATTAAGATATACAGGCACTGGGTTAGGGTGATCCATCTTGCCCTACCAGAAAGTCAGAGGGGTGATGGAGAAGGATATAGGAGAGAACAAATTGGGGGAGGGATATACAGTGGCATTGCTATTTTGGGGTGGTGGGTAGACAAAAGATGGAGAGAAAATTTGTAACTCAAAATCTCATGGAAATGAATGATGTAAACTAAAAATAAAGAAAAATTTTACTGTTTATATGATCAATGATACTGATGCTTTTCCTAATATTGAATCATCCTTGCATTCCTGGAATAAATCCAACCTCATCAACATGTATTATTTTTGTGATAAGTTGCTGTAATCTTTTTGCTAATATTTTATTTAAATTTTTTGAATCTATATTCATGAGGGAGATTGCTCTATAATTTTCTTTCTCTGTTTTGTCTCTCCCTGATTTAGGTATAAGTTACCTATTTGTGTCATAAAAAGAATTTGGTAAGACTCCTTCCTCACCAATTTTCCCAAATAGCTTGTAGAGTATTGGGATCAATTGATCTTTAAATGTTTGATAGAATTCATTAGTAAATCCATCTGGCCCTGGGGAATTTTTCCTAGGGAGTTCTCTGATAGCTTGGTAAACTTTTTTTTTTTTTTCCTAAGATGGGGTAATTTAAGTAATTCACTTCCTCTTCGATTAATCTGGGAAATTTATATTTTTGTAAATAGTCATCCATTTCACTAAGATTGTCAAATTTATGTGCATAAAATTGGGCAAAATAATTCCCAATTACTGTTTTAATTTCCTCCTCATTGGAGGTACATTCACCCTTTTCATTTTTGATAATCAAAATTTGATTTTCTTCTTTCTTTTTTTATCACATTAATTAAGGGTCTATCAATTTTATTAGTTTTTTCATAAAAGCAACTATTAGTTTTACTTATAAGTTCAATAATTTTCTTATTTTCAATTTTATTAAACTCTCCTTTGGTTTTCATTATTTCTAATTTAGTATTTAATTGGGGATTTTCAATTTGTTCTTTTTCTAGCTTTATCAATTGCATGCTCAATTCATTGATATCAGTTTTCTCTAATTTTTTTTCATGTATGCATTCATGGATATAAAACTTCCCCTAAGAACTGCTTTTTCCGTATTCCACAAGTTTTCCTATGGTGTCTGATTATTGTCATTCTCTTGAATGACATTACTAATTGTTTCTATAATTTCTTCTTTGACCCACTCACTCTTTAGGATTGAATTATTTATTTTCCAATTAGTTTTTTGCCTATCTTTCCATGACCCTTTATTTCATATAATTTTTATTGTTTCATGATCTGAGAATGATGCTTTTAATATTTCTGCCTCTCTGCATTGAATTGTGAGGTTTTTATCCCCCAGTACATGGTTGATTTTTGTCTATGTGCCATGTACCACTGAGAAGATATATTCCTTTTCTTCTCCATTCATTTTTCTTCAGAGATCTATGATATCTATCCTCTGTAAAATTTTATTTGCCTCCTTAACTTCTTTCTTGTTTATTTTGAGATTAGATTGATCAAGTTCAGAGAGGGGATGATTGAAGTCCCCCAGTAGTATAGTTTCGCTATTTCTTCTTCTAACATCCTTAACTTCTCCTTTAGGAATTTGGATGCTGCATTGCTTGGTGCATAAATGTTTAATAAGGATATTGCAATGGTGCCTTTTGTCAGAATATAGTTTCCTTTCTTATTTCATTAATTAGTTAAGGTAAGAATTTAAAAGTTAATTTAAAAGCTAAAAATTTAAAAAAGTTAAAAATTTAATTAGTTAAAAAGTTAAAGCTAAAATCAGATTTAATCAAAGAAGAAAAATAGGGAAACTGTACTATGCGTCATTCATATTATTAAAAATTTTAGAGCATATAAAATAACTAGTGTTAAAAAAATAGAGTATACATTCCAAAACAGATACAGGAACTACACAAAGATATAAACACAAAGCACTTTTTATACAAGCAGTTAGATCTAAATAACTGGAGTAACATTTGTTGTGCATGGGTAGGAAAACTAATTTTAAAAATGACAATTTTTCCAAAGTTATCTATTTATCTAATGACATTCCCAATTAAATTACTTAGGAAAAATCTTAATGAGTCAGAAAAAAAATAACAGGTTTCATATTGAAGAGCAGAGAGTAAGGAATTTCAAGGAACCAATTCAAAAAGATGTGAAGGAACTAGATTTAGTAGTATCAGACCTTAAATCATATAAGAGGTCAGATCAGTGTTGAAGCATAAAATCAATAATTTTGATTTTTTTAAAATCAAAATTTTCCTGTATAAATAAAGCCTTCTTAGGCAAGAATAGATGAAATGTAGAAAAGTAGGGGAAAAAAAACTCTCATAAAAAATTTCCTGGATTGAATATGATTGGGTTGAAATATTGTGGTGTAGGAAATGATGAGCCTGTATACTTAGAACAATATGGAAAGGCTTGGTCTTATAAAGGAAGCTGTTATCCACCTGCAGAGGAACAGATGATAAATGGAAATAATCATGATAAAGTCTTACACATATGGATTTGAATGTATATGTGTTGCAGACCCCTTTCCAAACCATTTTGAACCCACCCAGATCTAAGAAAAACCTAGAGTCTGAATTGGACAATCAGGAGAGACATTTTTAGGGTCCACTTTGGGTTTAACCTCCCATAATGCTTTGCATGCTCTGGCATAACAGACATTCTTTGCTTTGCTCTCTGACTTAACTCAAAATTATCCGTTCTTGTATGAAAGACCAGAGGAATCTGACCAGGAGCATTGTTCTGTTTATGGCCACTAAGGATGAAGTGCTCTGAATCAGACACTATCTTGAATAATGGAACTTATCTTAAGTATTTTATGGACATATACTACATTATGTCATGTAAATGGTTAAAGAAACACAGATATCCTGGATCTACAATTTTAATGAACACTTTAACATTCCTCCTATCTTAGTGAATTTACAATCTATTCATTTAAGAAATCCCTTTTTCCAATCATGGTTAACAATAAAATTGAGTGACATGGGCATTCTGCGCCAGCGAAGGAGGGAGGGTTGAGAGGGAATTGTTCTGCAAGTATAAGGTCTGCTTTGTCTATCCATCCTTGAGTCCATTGTCTTACAATGAGCTCCCATGAATATCTTATAAGCATGTTCTGCAAGCTTTGAGAGAAATAAAAACTCATATTCAGCCTAATTTTGTTTGTCTTTCTATGAAGGAACTTAGTAATGGTTGACAGTAAATATAGGCATATGTTTAAGGATATCTATATCTATATACACACATACATATATGTGTATGCATACATGCATACATGCATACATCTCAATATTTAATTGTAGCCCTCTTGTCCAGGGGGAGGAAGGGGAACCTAAAGTAAAAAATGTACAGCAGAGAACAAAAGAAAATGTACATGGAAGCAAAGATATACAGCTTTAAAAATAAGGTGCAATATTTATTATAAAGATTTCCTTACAATGAAAATTTATTGCTTTACATTGAATCCTCTCAGTTTCCGAGGTATATATGGCAATTTTTTCTTATTTTGTATTTAATTTAAAATAAATTCAAATGTAATGAAAAAAGTAATAATTACATACCAAGCAATCAGGAATTTTATAGTATAGTTTACAGTAACTCTCATCTTGAATTGAATATAATTTCTACATATATTCCAAGTAGTAATATTGTATACATACATGTATATGTATATATGTGTGTATACACACACATATACAAACACACATTTAAATAAGTGTTAATATTGGTCTGGACATATGGTTTCATTGATTTAGGGAATTATGATGAAGAAATTTTCTCTACCAATACAGACCAATCAATCACTTCAATATTACAGTTAATCAAACAGGGGGAGTGTGGTGTAATGGATAAAAAGCTGGATGGAAAATCAGTAAGTTCTGGGTTCCAGTCCTCTTTCTGCTATGTTCTGTATCTGTAACCCTCCACAAGTCATTGACTCCCTTGGTGCTCTAGGTCAGAAATGTGAAACACTCCAATCAGTGAAACTCTCTTGTTTACCCATCCCCAACCCAACCAGACTAAAGTAGAATGGGGAAATTTTTACCAAATAACAAAATAAATAAAAATAGAACACTGATAATGTTAATGTGTGGTTTTCTAAATTAACATGCAGCCTCAGGGATCTTTTCTGTTTGAATTTCATAATTACTGTTTGAATTGCCTATTCTAGGCAATTCTCTATGTCTTTAAAGCAGAGAAAGTGCTTATCCATGTTGGATGAGGGAGTTTCTGCCCCTAAGAGTCCCCTTTTCCAAATAAGATCACCGATCTAGTCCCTACCCTATCAATTTAATCAGGAAACATGCATTGCATACATACTCCAGACAAAACAGGGGTCTAAGTATAGGATGGAAATTATGAAAAATTCAACATGGTTCCAAGGAGGTCAAAAGATTATGAGGTGACTAAAATTCATATCATCTAGTGGTACATTATGGGAATTAGGGATATTTAACATAGACCAGATATATTTAGGACTTGGAGGCACAGTGGATAGAGTGTTGGGCCTGAAAGCAGGAAAACATCATCCTGAGTTCAAATATAGCTTCAGAAACTGACTAGCTGTATAAAATTGTGATGATTTACCTCAAATTCATCATATGGCAAAGACAAAAAAAAATTTAAATAAAAAATGATGAGGAGAATGATTGGAAGAAAGACATTAACATAATTTTATTAAAGTTTTGACATTGCTCTAACCAAATAATTTAATCCTAATGAATATGTGGGTCAAACAAGAAATTATAGAAACAATCAATGATTGCTTTTAAGAGAACGACAATAATGAGACAACAGACTAAAACTTGTGGGATGCAGCAAAGGCAGTTCTTAGGGGAAGTTTTACATCCCTGAATTCATACATGAATAAATTAAAGAAGATGAAGGTCAATGAATTGGGCATGCAATTGAAAAAGTTAGGAAAAGAACAACTTGGAAATCCCCAATTAAATGCTAAATCAGAAATAATGAAAACCAAAGGTGAGATTAATAAAACTGAAATTATGAAAACTATTGAATTAGTAAATAAAACTAAGGGATGGTTTTATGAAAAAGAAAAAAATCCAATTGATAGACCTTTAGTCACTATGATAAAAAAAAGGAAGAAAAGCAAATTATAAGTATCAAAAATGAAAAAAAGGAGAATCTACCTCCAGTGAAGAAGAAACTAAAACAATAATTAAGAGTTATTTTGCCCAGTTGTATGCACATAAATCTGACAATGTTAGTGAAATTGATGAATATTTACAAAAATATAAATTGCCCAGATTAACTAAAGATGAAGTAAATTACTTAACCCCATCTCAGCAAAAAAATAAATAAATAAAAATAAAACATGCCATCAGCTAACTCCCTAAGAAAAAATCTCCAGAGCCATATGGATTAATGAGCAAATTCTATCAAACATTTAAAGAACAATTGATTCTAATACTCTACAAAGTGTTTGGGAAAATTAGTTAAGAAGGAGTCCTACCAATTTGTTTTTATGACACAAATATGGTACTGATAACTAAATCTGGAAGAGACAAAATGGAGAAAGAAAATTATAGACCAATTTCCCTCATGAATATAGATGCCAAAATTTTAAATAAAATATTAGTAAAAAGACTACAGTGACTTATCACAAGGATAATATACTTTGATCAGGTAGGATTTATTCCAGTAATACAAGGATGGTTCAATATTAGGAAAACAATCAATGTAATTGACCATATCAACAATAAAACTAGCAGAAACCATATGATTATCTCAATGGATATAGAAAAGACTTTTGACAAAATACAACATCCATTCCTATTAAAAACACTACAAAGTATACGAATAAATGGGTTCTTGCTTAAAATAATAAGTAGCATCTACTTAAAGCCATCAACAAGTATTATATGTAATGGGAATAAGCCAGAAGCATTTGAGATAAGATCAAGGGTGAAAAGAGGTTGTCCACTATCATCCCTCCTATTCAATCTGGTACTAGATATGTTAGCAGTAGCAATTAGAGAAGATAAAGAAATCAAAGGAATTAAAATAGGCAAAGAAGAGACTAAGTGCCACTCTTTGCAAATGATATCATGATACACTCATAGAATCCTAGAGAAAAAAGTAAAAACAAAAAGAAAAAAAAACTAATTGAGACAATAAATAAATTTGGAAAAGTTTCAGAATATAAAATAAACCCACATAAATCCTCAACATTCCTATATATTTCTAATGAAGTCCAACAGCAAGAGATAGAAAGAGAAATCCCATTTAAAGTCTCCATAGACGTTATAAAATATTTGGGAATCTACTTGCCAAAATAACCCAGGACCTATATGAACACAACTACAAAACACTTTTCACACAAATAAAGTCAGATCTTACTAAGTAGAAAAATATCAATTACTCATGGCTGAGTCAAGTTAATATAATAAAAATGAAAATCTTACTAAAATTAAATGATATATTTATTGCCATACCAGTGTACCGAAACATTACTTTATACAGCTAGAAAAAAAAAATATTAATAAAATTCATTTGGAAGAAAAAAAATGTCCAGAATATCAGGAGAATTAATGCAAAGAAATGCTAGGGAAGATGGCCTAGCTATACCAAATATTAATCTGTATTATATAGCAACAGTCATCAAATCTACTTGGTACTGGCTGAGGAATAGAATAATGGATCAATGGAATAGATTGTGCATGCAAGACTCATCAGTCAATGACTATAGTAATATACTGCTTTATAAACCCAAAGACCCAAGGTTTTTGTGATAAGAACTCATTATTTTCCAAAATCTTCTGGGAAAACTAAAATATAGTATGGCAGAAACTGGGCATAGACCATTATCTAACACCATATACCAAAATGAAGTATAAATGGGTGCATGAACTAGACTGGTATTATAAACTATCTGGGAAAGCAAAGGATAGTTTACCTGTCAGATTTATAGAGAAAGGAAGATCTTATGACCAAACAAGAGTTAAAGAGCATTATAAAATACAAAATGGATAATTTTGATTACATTAAATTGAAAAGTTCCTGTACAAACAAAGCCAATGTAACCAAGATTAAGAGGGAAATGGGAAATTAGGAAAGAATTTTTACAACCAGTATTTCTGAAAAAGGGCTCATTTCCAAAATATACAGAGAATTAGGACAAATCTATAAGAATACAAGTCATTCCCCAATTGATAAATGGTCAAAGAATATGAACAGGCAGTTTTCAGTGGAAGAATCTATAAAGATGTCTGTAAGCATATGAACAAATGCTCTAAATCATTATTGATTAGAGAAATGCAAATCAAATCAACTCTGAGATCACATCTCACTGGTCAGATTGGCTAAGATGATAAAACACAGGAAAATGATAAATGCTGGAGAGGATGTGGGGAAGTTGGAATACTAATGCATTGTTGGTGGAGTTGTGAAATGTTTCAATAATTCTGGAGAGCAATCTGGAACCATGCCCAAAGGGCTATAAATAAGTGCATATCCTTTGACCTAGCAATACCACTTCTGGGATTGTATGCCAAAGAGATCATAGAAGTGGGAGGAAGACCCATACATACAAAAACATTTATAGCATCTATATATAGCATGTATATATAGCAATAATTGGAAGAAATTAAGGGGATGCCCGAAAATTGCAAAATGGCTAACAAGTTGTGGTATGTGAATGCAATGGAATATTATTGTGGTATAAGAAGTGAGGAGCAGATGGACTTCATATTTACCTGGAGAGGCCTATACAAACTGATGATGAGTGAGAAGTGCAGAACCAGGAGAAGTTTGTACATCAGCGGTTCTCAACCTGTGGGTTGCGACCCCTTTGGGGGTTGAATGGGGTCGCCTAAGACCATTGGAAAACATATTTCCAATGGTCTTAGGAACCAAGACACCACTCCTCTATGTGTCCCTAGGTGGGTACACCCACATGCACATGCACCCACATACAATTATTAAAGGATCGCAGCATTAGGAAGGTTGAGAACCACTGCTGTACACAATTACAGACACAATGTGTATTTAATGACCAACTATGATAGACTGGACTCCTCTCAGTAATGCAAGGTTATAAGGCAACTCCAAAAATCTCACCATGGAGAGACATGTCTACATTCAGAGAAAGAACTAGAAAGATCAGAGTTTGAATGCAGATTGAAGCAAGCTATGTGTTCTCATCACTTTTCTTTGGTTTTGTTTCCTCTTTCCCATTGTTCACTCCATCAGTTACAACCTTTCCATACAACCACACTAATGTCCAATGTGAAAGTATTTGCAGATCCTATACTTGATGGCATGCTGTTATGGTGGGGGGGAAAAGGAAGGGAGAAAATTTCAAACTCAAGGGATTATGGAACTGAATCTTGTAAACTAAAAGTAAACAAAGAAATGAAGAAAGCCAAAAAATATACAAAAAGAATAATCCTAAAAAAAGAGCTCAAGCCATTAATCTATATGCTGACATGATGACATATTTATTGTTTTTGTCTGGTTACAGTGTTGCTACAAAACCTAGAAGAGATAAAAATCTGGAGGTTGTTTGACTGTCATGCATCACAACTCTAGAACTTTTGAATTCTCTTTAAGGAGAGCCATCAAAGCTATGGAAAGGCTCTTGGTTTACTTTTCAGGTGGTCTCAGGCCATGTGGCTGAGGGAAACGTGCTGTCAATTAAAGGCCTGGCAGTTATTTGGTATCATGATATGATGACTTTGCATATGTGGACTCTATAGCCATTCCTCTGTATGTTGATGGCATATCAGTATCCTATCTTAAAGTGAGAGAAAAAATGAAATATTTTACAAAAGTAAAGTAATTCCATTAAATGAAATACTACTTAAACTCAATTTTGGGGGCCGTCTTAGTTGAATCACTAAGATAGAGTCACATGAACATGTATATGTATAATTTGGACTCAGATGTGTATATGAATCTATATCTATATGATATACATACACAGATATATATGATATGCTATACATATGAAGTAAACGTAGGTATACATAATACATATGTTTGTCAAGTTTGTCCTTATTTTTTCTCTTAATGCTAGTCAAAAAAAAAAAACAGACGAAAAAGGAAGAGAATGTTTTCTACAAACCTTTTTCATTTCCATCTCAAAATACTTTCTGAATTGTATCGAATCCATCTCATACTCAAATATTTGGCCAGTCAGCCTATCAATCATGAAATATTTTTGAGGTATGTACTACTCTATGTCAGACCCGACAGTAGAAGCTGAGGATGCACGGGCAAAAAGGAAAAAAAAAAACAAAAAACAGTCACTGTCCTTTGGAAGTTTGCATTCTACAGGGGCTCCACTTAGGTGGTTATGAATAGTTCTGGTTTATTCTGGGATTCAGGAAATAAGATAATGGGTTAGAAACAAAGAGGATTTGAATATTTGTCCCAGAACACACAGACTTTTACAGAGTCTGGGGGATTTAAAGCAAAGAAAAAAGACAGAGAGATGGGAAAAACCAAAATGAAACAACAACAGCAAAACAAAACCAAAAACAACCAAACAAAAGCCACCCAAAGTAGATAAATGACTAAATCCAGAAGCGATATTTCATGTGGTCCTAGGCTTTGGTGCCCAATTTCATTGGTTTTAAAGAGATTGGATTTTGGGTTTGTCTGTAGTTTTACTCATATTAGTCCAGACCTGTGATTTAACGAGAAAAGAAAACATCACCTACTCCTGATCAGCAGCTCCTCTGCAATTTCTCATTCACTTTGCAGAGTTCACTGGTGGAAATGGCTTAGGCCTGGGCCTTTTGGTGGAGAGTAGGACTTAAACCCAGGCCGGGGTGTTGTGAAGCTGGAAGAGGAAATATATACAGGGAACTTTGAAAACCTTAAGTTGAAGTATGAATGCCTGTTGTTGCTGCTGCTGCTAGTGCTGCTGTGGTTTCTGCTCTTAGCCTCTCCTCCCTGGGTTCCAAGCTACTGATGACATCTTTACCTGAGGCTTCTACTGCATTTGTGCTGAACTCAAGCCATGTTTATAGAGCAATGCTGGTACATCTGGATGTGCTAGTAAATTACCAGACCTTCTATGTACACATGATTAAAATTGATCTGCATTATCACACTCTTAAATCTAGACAATTAATAGAACAACAAATCAAGCTGAATTTGTAACAATTGCTGATTTTCAGTATTTAAAATTTGAATGGAGGTGACTGAAGCCCAACCTAAAAGCCAAGTATTACTTATACTTGGACAGCTTTCTTTCACACATTCCTTTGTCCAATGGAGAGACATGGTAGATTACCACGCCCCTCACAGACAAGCACACACACACACACACACACACACACACACACGCATACACACACACAGACACACACAATCCAAAGAATATAAGCATAGAATATCAATCAAATATTTATTAATCACCTACTGTATGCCAAGCATTGTTCTGAGTGCCAGGGATACAAAAAGAGGTAATGGACAGTCCTTGCCTTCAAGGAGCTTATAATCTAATGAGGGAGACAAGAGCAAACAAATATACAAAAAGGAAGCTAAATACAGCATTAAAAAAACAAAAACAAAAACAGGTAGAGGATTGAATGCATTAGAATTCCAAGGAGTTGGGCAAGGCTTCCTGTAGAACACAGAATTTTAGTTGGGGCTTAAAGCTAGGAAGCTCAATAATCAGATTGAAGGAAGGACAGCATTCCAGAAGGGAGGGAGGGGACAGTCAGAGAGAGTGTCAGGAGCTGAGAGATGGAGTGTCTTGTTTGAAGAACAGCCAGGAAGGAGATCAGTGTCCAAAAACAAAGGGTAAGTGGTGGGAAGTGAAGTGTAAGAGAAGTAGAAAAAGGCTAGATGACATAAGGCTTTGAAAGCCAAACAGAGTATTTTGTATTTTTTTTTTCCTGGAGGTGATAGGAAGTCACTGGAGTTTATTGAAAAGGGGTTGACATGATAAGACTGGAATTTTAGGAAAATCATTTTCGTTCCTGAATGGGGAAAGGATTAGAGTGGGGAGAGACTAGAGGCAGGCAAACTTAGTAACAGGTTATTGTAATAATGCAAGCATGAGGTGGTGTGGGCCTATACCAGAATGTCAGTGTCAGAGGAAAGAAGAAGGCATATTCAAGCCATAATGTAAAGGTGAAATAAACAACAACTTGGATGTGAGTATCTGACAGAAAGATGGTAAGGAATCCATGACTCCTAGGTTGTGAACCAGAGAGACTTGGAGGATATCCATCTACAATTATAGGAAAGGTAAGAAGGAGGGAAGGTTTAGTTCTGTTTTGGACAAGTTGAGTTTAAGGTATCTCCTGGACGTTCACTTTGATGAATCTGAAAGGCAATTGGGGAGGTAAGAATGGAAGTCAGCAGAGAGATTGGAGCAGTAAAAGTAGGTTAGAGTGTAAACCCCTTGAAGGTGATGAATATTTCACTTCTCTCTACATGCATAATACTCAGTATTGATTTCATGATTGTCAAACTGATTTCATCTTCTGGCAAAGTCTCTTCAAAGCCAAAGCTATGCTTGGGACCTAATGTAGTTGTCATCAACACTTTTGGACAATAATGTAATATTCAGATCATCTCCATTTTGGAGATTCTTTTTTGTTGTATAAGATTTTGGTCTAAACCCAATTTGTATCAGTCTATTTTACACACCAACACTTCTGAAACAGTTTTTTAACTGACTTATATACTTGTATTTATCAAATTTGAATTTTTAGTTGTCATTGATGATTCTTTTACACTATTCTTTTACACTTTACAAAAATAGCCTATTACAATAATGTAATTTGCAGTTTTTTATCAATATCAAATAATTTTGAAGATTATTGATTAATAATGTAACCTGTAATCTGAAATTTCTAAGTGTCTTCCATTCCTATACCCTTATTATTTCCATTGTAACTCCAGATATTTAATTCCATCAAATAAATGTTATTATTTTGTAGAGCTCCATAGATTGCTCTTTGATATTTTCCTTGGTGAAGAAATAAAATCTGTAAGTTAACTAGGTGATTTCATCCCTCTCCGATTTCCCATGACTCATAAATATATTCCAACAGAAGGATAATGTTTTGTGACACAAAGGACTTTTGGGGCAGAAACAGATTGGGGTCATTGAGAATTTGTGGAGTTTTATAAACATGATACATGCTTGTCTCTCATTCAATGACTAGCATAGAACATCATCTGTCTATCCAAGAGACATGTGGTAATGGATTCAGGGGCTTACTGATGTAGTATATCATCATATGTTTGTGGTCTATCTCCTCTTTCTGAAACATTGCTTAGTTGGGTTCTTTTTTTTCCCTAGCATCTGCTCTCCTTGTCGTGGATTCCACCATGATCAGACTCTCAGGTAACTTATCATCCTGCAAGATTCTTCTAACTTTGTTCCTCACTCCTCATCAGCAAACTGACTGGCTTCTGTTCCTTGATAATGGGGCTGGAGGGCTGAGCTCCCAGTTCTGCTATTCCTGCATTTCCCACCTGCTGCACTTCTTAGACTAGACTCTGCCTTGCTCTCATGCAGGGCAAATATTTGCTTCCTCTCTTACTTTTCATTTTCCTAAAGAAGCATTTAATATTTCTTGACTGCCTGACAGTCTCTCCTGTTTAGTGCTTTCCTCCCACTATCATGCTTGAAAGCTAACAAGGATATATATACCTCCCTACTAGTGCAATTACTGAAGACAGCTGATAAAATAATCCTAAGGAATAGCAGAAGAATAAAGAGAGATTTCTAGGAAACACATGTGCATTTTAATAGTGGAGGAGGAGATTTCTAATGATAATATCACTCTATTTGTAATATTGCATCATGGGGAAAGGGGCTAAACTTAAAACCAGAAAAGACCTGGGTTCAAATCTAGCCCCTTCCATTATTTTATTATAGGATTATTAATCTTTCCCTTATTCTAACTGATAATCAAGGTCATTATGTGGCAGTTGCCTATACTAAAACCTATAGTACTTATTTAACAGGGATGCTGAGAGCCTTAAAAGATAGAATGCTTCGAAAATGGTCTGAATATCTTAACATACTAAACAAACATGATGATTTTATTGTTTATTATTGTTCTAATTTTTGCCCCTTAGTTATTGTCATTTCCAGTAATGATGCTAATCACATATTGAATCAATTACAGATGATTGCTATCCATTGCAGAAGCTATTTGGATACATGGTTATCTGGTACATCCCTTAAATGACACAGCATAGGCCACCCCCATTACTAAACTCCAGGGTTAGCCCAGGAGTCTGGAAAACCTGTTTTCCCACCAAGGCTCTGCTACTATCTGATTGTGTGACTTTGGGGATGCCACTGAACATTTCTAGGTCTCTGTTTCCTCATGTCTAAAAGAAGTGGGCAGGATGTAAAATAAACCTATATACATCGTCTGCATTTCTATATATTGTTAATAAAGTCCAAGAGTAAGAGATAAAAAGAGAAATTCCATTTAAAGTTACTTTAGAAATTATAAAATATTTGGCAGTCTACTTGCCAAAACAAGCCCAGAAAACATATAAATGTAAAACAAAACAAAAACAAAAACACTTCACAGAAATTAAGTCAGATGTAAATAAATTTTAAAAAATTAGTTGCTCAGGGGTAAGCAGAGGTAATATAATAGAAATGACTATTCTACCTAACTTAATCTACTTATTCAATGCCATACCAATCAATCTATCAAAAAGTATTTTGTAGAGCTAGAAAAAATAATGACAAAATTTATTTTGGGGAGGAGGAGAGCCAAGATGGCAGAGTAAAAGCAGGAATTTGCTTGAGCTCCCACTCCAACCACCTCCAATATCTGTTAAAAAAAAAAAGATTCTAAATAAATTTTAGAGCTTGCAGATCCCACAAAGTGACACAGAAAAACAAATTTCCCACTGAAGGCAACCTGTCAGGCCAAGAGGAAGGTTTTATCACATTGGTCTGGGAGGCAAACACAGACCAGTATGAGTCCCACTGGTCCAGATTCCCAGCCCAGACTGGCCTAAGCAGACTTCAGGAAAGTTAAACACCTGTAGCTGTGGTGGTTTCCAGACTTCTCAACCCATAAATGCCAAAGAGAAAGTAAAAGGTCAATAGGGAACTCTGTTGTAACTGGGTAAAGGAAGAGCATGGTCCAGCCCCTGCCCCTGGGGTGGCCAATGTGGAGGTGGCAGGACAGCGGCAGTTGCTGCCACTTGATTGCTTCTGGAGCCCCTGGAATGCAGATGTTAAGGGGACCAAGCAAGAATTCAGAGGGCAATTGGTTTTGTTTGACAAGCTTGAATCTGCATCACACACTGGGTGGTGGTCTTGGGGATTTTGGCCAGTGTGCAAGAGCTTTTGGTGGCTCTAGAGAAGGCACACTCCTCATAGCTATGACAACAACTCTGACAACAACTGCAAAAACACCAGCAAATTGGCACATAGCTCTTTCTGTGGCAAAGAACTAAAAAAGTCAAATAATTGCCTGGCATGATGAGCAAAAAAACTAAGCACAACCAAATCACAGAATCTTTTTTGGGGAAAAGAAAGGATCAAAACACAGAAACAGAAGAATGCAAAAAAGCCAAAACTCTTGCATCAAAGGATTCCAAGAAATATATGAACTGGTCACAGGACATGGAGGAGTTCAAGAATCATTTTAAAAATCAAATAAGAGAAGTAGAAAAATAATTGAGAAGAGAAATAAGAATGATGGAAGAAAATTATGAAAAGTGAGTCAACAGCCTGACTGAAGAAAATTAACACCTTAAAAATAGACTAACTCAAATGGCAAAAGAGGCCCAAAAAGCTGATGAGGCTTAAAAGGAATGTCTTAAAAAGCCAAATTGACCAGATGGAAAAGAAATTTCAAAAACTTACTGAAAATAAAAATTCATTCAAAATTAGATTAAAGTAAATGGAAGCTAATGACTTTATGAGAAATCAAGATAATATAAAAGAGATCCAAACAAATAGAAAAAAAAAA
>CM053586.1:359852556-359863793 GCA_028646515.1 Pseudochirops corinnae
TGAATTAATTAATTGATTTAATGTCATATGAATCAAACTACCAAAGGATGACTCCATAAAATTAGTAAAATGATTTAATTTATATGGGAAAAAAGTCTAGAATGTCAAGAGAAAAAAAATGACTAGAAATAGAAACAAATGAGGCACAGGAGAGCCAGATCTCAAAGTATAATACAAAGTAGTAATTTTTAAAATAAATAGGCAATGGTTTAAAAAATATAGCAAAATTAAATTAACGGAACGAATGAGGTTCATAACATACAAAACAAATACATATAATATCTTATTATTTTAATCCATCAATAAACATTTATTAAGTGCCTACTGTATCCTGGACATTGTTGTAAGTACTTTTTGATAAAAAAAAAAAACAAGACTCTATACACATATGTATATGTATATATGTGTAGACACATACTTACACAAAGATAAGCTACAGATGTATGTATGAAGTAGTTGTAAAAGGTCATATCTTAAACAAATTAGAAAAAAAATCAGAAATAAAAGATTTCATATCCACAAAAAGATAAAAGTTTATGACTAAATTAAACAATAAAGGAACACAGAAGATAGAAATGGATAATTGTGAATAAATTTAATTAAGTTGTTTTGCACAAACATTCTATAAAGCCAAGATTAAAAGGAAAACAACTAACTGGGGAAGTAATCTATACAGCAAATTTCTCTGATAAAAGGTATCATTTCTAAAATATACAAGAAATTCATTTAAATGTATAAGGAAAAATGTGTCATTACCCAACTGCTAAGTTTTCTAAGGTTCTTGAAACACAGATATCAAATCAAGAGGTCCAGATTACCTTTTTTTTAATATGAAAAAAAAATCAAACCTTCTCCAATAGCATAGTAGATAATCTTTGAAATTTTGTAATCAAAACCACAAATATTTCCCTTTTGGACAAGCTCGTGGTAGCTGCTCTCACGTTAGCCTGGCCAGAACTTGCCAGACTCCAGAAACCTTTCCTATTCAGCAGAACATTTTACAATACATTCCTTGTTCATGTCACCTTCTGGAACTTAGTTCCACCATTACAACCTGATGTAATAGGGAGGTATTTTCAAATAAGTTCTAAAAAGATTTGAATTCAATAAATTCAAAGTAGGATTCATTAAAAAAGTTATATGAGTTCAGATGAATCTTTATCAGTTGATGATAATCATAGAAGGCTTCATTCAAGATCAACTAGGCGGGCTGGAATTTGCAGGATACATAGGATCATAAATGACAATGTAGTGAAGTGGCTCATTCTAGATACAGAACTCTGAGCAAGAACTTGGGGAGACTAGAGAGCATAAGGAGAGGCATATGTGTCAAAGCCTACCTGATATGACTGAAAGATAATATACTGGAAGAATAATTGTTCAAGGTAAGATAGGAGAGGTAGGATGAAGTCTGACTCATTTAGTGTATTTCCATTTTATTTTTCTCTAAGATCTTTGGCAAATGCCTTTTAAATCCCCCACAGGAGTCACTGTATACACCTGGAGTTTTGCTCTGTGATTTTTAACCTTGTGTGGGTACTGAATTAACACACAATTGTTCCATCTATTATCTCTTTTTCTCCCAGTTACACACCCTTTCTGACTCATATATACTTATTTATGATAAATTTTATGCAATTTTTAGGGGACAGTGGAACCTTAATACATTACAACTTATGGTGGGGCCAAGAAAACTCTCACTTCTTGAGTTAGAGCACACATCAGTAAAAGCCTGCATTCCATATTGTTACAAACCAAGTCGGGGAGAAGCATCAATTGGCTCATAGGGAAATGTTTTCTTATAGGACAAGTGAACATCTGAATAAATATAATTTTTATAAGTACTTATAGTAACAAAAGAAACACAAATATAAAAGGTTAACAACCAGTCAGTCATTGGACTTGGGCAGGTTGCTATGTTTTGAAAAAAGAGAAGAAAGTTTGGAGAAGAATTATTTTAATTTACTGGTCGGTCATTGGCATTTGTCTTCTGAGTCAGGGTGAACTCTGTCTCTTTGTCTTCCATAATAACTAGTATTTAAAAAATGGGAAAACATGGGATTAGATGTAACAGCCTACTTAATGAGATAATACAGAATTATTTTTATCAGGAAAGAAAAAATGCACTTATTAAGCAAAAATAGATATTAATATTATGAAAGAGGAGAATATACTATCAAAAATATTCCAATTAAAGTAACTAGTCAAGAGTTTTCTTCTTGTTCAGAACTGTCAAGGAATATTTCAAATGCTCATTCTTTACCACCAAAACATTCAGTTCAAAGAAGGGGATGCTTAGATTATACACCTATGGGAAAGGGGCAGGAATATCAAGGAACAGAAAGAAAGAAACAAGAAAGACAGCAGGTAATGTGTCCAAGAATGTTCAACACAGATATCATTGATAAACTGTGTTATTATAAAGATAAGTTAATATACATTTTTTTTCTTCTGAAATGCTTAGTCTATCTACTAAGGTATATACTAGTGCTGCAAACCATGTTTAACGGTGGAATATTTACAGTGATGGAATTAAAGATCTCTGAAGTATTGAAATATATGCATGTGCATGTATGCAAAGATACCAAGGTATATTTATACTGATAAATATACATGCATATAAAAATATGTCCTAGTGCATATGTGTGTACATATGCATTTGGATACATAAGGAATGCTACCATCTCCATGTGTCAAAATTGTCATCCATCCAAAGGGCAATACATTCCCCTAGCTATCTAAAAGAAGTTTTTCTTATCTCTTGAAATAAGTACTGGGATTTCATTGAAATATCTATATCCTGTTAAAAATGGTCATTTTCTGTAGGAGAATGTTAGCTTTTCTGCCCAGTGCAGTCATAGAAAGATGCCTGGACCACAGAGTGCTTAAGGAACTTGTTCAGTGTCACCAAGACAGTATTGGCCAGAGGCAGAACTTGAGCCCGAGCTTTTCTCTCATTCTGTTAAAGCCAAATCTCTATCTGCTATGCAACGCTGCTTCATAGATAAAAATGATACAGATTGAGAATGATGATGGTGATGTTGATAGTGATGGTGGTGGTAATGATGATATACATAAATAAATAGACATACATGGATATAAAGCCATTAAATATAGAAACACAGACATAGACCAAGGCCTAGATCTAGATCCATATATAAATATATAATTAGTACTATACTGAAACCTAGACCTAGATCTAGAACTAGATCTAATCTTCAACACAGGTACAGGCTCCAACATTGACATATTCATCTTCCTGCTCATGGATAAGGACCTAGAATTAGTCCTAGACCAACACTTAGACATACAACTAGACCTAGAGCAAGATCTAGGCCTAGACTCAAGCCTAGAATTCAATCTAGGCATAGAAAAAGACAAAGTCAAGGACAGACTACATGGGACACAGTATGTCATAACAGAGAGAGCTGGACTCCAAGTCTGGAAGATGGTGATTGGAATCATACCTCTGACACACGATTTACACAGCCCTGGCTATTAACTTAATACCTCGGCATACCCAGGAAGCTCCCAAAAACTAAAATTGAATTAAAGGTAGCAATCTAGACTTACAGAAGGTAGTTTTTATACAAAAGTCCTACACCGATGAAATCACAGATCCTATCAAGAACAAAGAAAGAAATAAAATGACCAATCCATGTGCATATACCCATGTTCCTGGACATGCACATATAGATGAACACATGTACACATACATATATAAAGTGTAGCTAGTTTAACTGGATCATAGTGTATATGAAGTGAGGTATAAGATGTTACTGGAAAGACACTGTGGAGTCACCCCGATGTATCTGTCTTTATACCTACCCATTTACCTATTATCTACCTCCAGACTTTCTCACTATACGTAACTGATATTCATTTTCTCTTTGAATTATCCACTGGAATATGTCCAGTTGTCCAAAGATCTTCCCATTTCTCTCAATGTTATGCTGATACTAAAGCAGCACCCAGTTTCTATTCATGTATGTTCATTCATTGAAACACACATATGTGAATATATGTGCACATTCACACCTATTTCATAGTTTAGACATATGCACATTTGGGTCCATATAAATGCATATGAACATTGGATATATACATGCATACATTATATGTGAGTGTATGTTTTCCCACCATAGAAGACATTCCAGAGTAATGTAAACAAAGACCTTTATTAAATAAGATAGCATATTAACATATAAACCAATAAATGAATGAATGTGTATATACACATGCACCTAGGCAATACTTTTATTTATAAGATTAAAAGTATAAAATTGAAATCTGGTTAGCAATAAAATATTTCATTGAGGTTCCAAAGGAAAAAAAAATAGTTATTCTCTTGGGGTGAGGAAAATGTGCTCTTGTTTGTAGCAAAGGCTAAGATTGTGTTAAAATGTCAGAATGATAGGACACATCAGTTTAAGTGGACAACTTCCTATCACTTGAGAGAATAAATTTCCAAGTGTAATGAAAATAGTTTTGAAGCTGATTTCATCCATCAAAAAAAAAAAAAAAAGCAATACAGGGGGAAAATTCACCTGGTAAAATCCCCCCTAAAACTTAATCAGGAATATTATGCATGTCCTGCTCATTTTTTTTTAACAGAATATCAAGTAACTTGTGATTGGAGAGCAAACTTTAGTTATATCCTAGACCTACTTGACCTTGTAAGTGTTTCTTGATTTTAAAAGATGACATTTAATTAAAACTGTCTTGCTTGAGTATGGTAATTATTGGCACAGTTAAAAAAAAATAAGATTTACAGAAACACAAGGCAGAAGATGGGTAAAAGTGATACTGACTTGTAACATCCTGATATATCATTTACCAAATGTGATCTACTCTCTAGCCTTGTATCATTTAGAAGCACATCAAGTTTTCTGGTTGAATTAACCCACAGGATTGTGGAAGAGGCATTTCAATTAAGCCCACAGGCAAACAGCCTTCACAAATATTCTACTTTTATTTGCAAAGCTGCACATAAAATCATTCAAGCATCCCACTGAAGAATGAGAACTCCTGGAGTATGAAATCGGCCCAGTCTCTGTCCTTAGTAGATGATATCTTTTCCGCATAATACTTTGCAACTCTTCAGCAAGTGACATTTTGTAATGTGTGAGAATAATTGCTGACTTTACTGCTCATTACCTCTTTAAAATCCAAGGAAGTAGAGCACACTGATTTTTTTGGTAAGAAAATAGTGTTCTTTATCAGGTTTAAACAAGTTATCCTTCTTAATACTTTCATTTTTAAAAACTATGTCTTTTTTTATTTTCAAAGCATTAATTAGAATTTCAATTCTATTTTTTCACTTAAAATAGATTTCCACAAAAACTTCAATTTTATCATTTTATACATTAAAAATAGAATTGTTATAAACCTATAGTTTACCATCAGAAACTTTGTCTTTGTAAAGTATATCACAATATTTTTTTCAATTCACTTTTGAGAATTTTTCTCAGATAGTTCTATACTTAAAAGATCAATTATCCTACACAAAAAGTAAATGTAAAAATCAAATATACATGTGTTCACCCAATGTAGCTTCAAATGATGTGCATGTTTTCCTTCTGACATAAACGTGTAGCACAATTCCATCTAAGTATGATGAGTGATACAGATGTAACTGATTTCTCTACAGATGAATAAGGTGCAATATTGATATATTATTCTTGTTATTCCTGCATTCCAATCAGTCTAACATGGCAGATTGCATATGTTAGTTAAGTGCTTTATAGTTACCTATTATCATGATTTTTTTCTTAATCTACAGATGATATGACAGATGTTCAGTATTCTGTGCTCTGAATTAACACTAAAGTATAATGAATTCCCAGGTTCTCGAGATGTTTAATCGGTGTTAATAGAACCTCTCTATTTACCAAAATGATAAACATTTTTTCTTAAGTTACCTGTACTTAACTGTAACAGCTTGTCATAAATAATTTTCACTAAGGAAATGTCAGGCTACCACTTTTTTTTCTGTCTAAAGAGGAAAAATTATGTAACTAATTTTAATAACTGTATGTGTGTTATATACACACATAAGATATTTGTCAAAATTTTGACAACTTTGTTGTAATTGATTAATAATGTTAGAGTATAAACTCATCTTCTATATGCTATTGAAACTTTCAAACAACATCATTAGCAAATAGAACAAGGGCATATTATATACTTCATTCTATTTCCAAATGATTTTTTATAATTTATTCCTTTGGTCTCTACATTCTTAGAGTGTTTCATGATATATAGGCTGGGTATTAGTTTTTGATAAGGTGATATTATTTAAAACATGCCTTTTGTGTATCACTATTATGTCCTAGTGACTCTTGACATTATTTATAGCTTTAATTGATGCTCTGATTCCACTATAATTTTCTTTGCAAATTCTAAATTATATTTTGTGTTTGTATTAGCAGAACACGTATTTGATATTACTTAGTTTAAGAAATATAATGCACTTTGGATGTATTTTTCTGAGTTATGTTATTTTTTTTCCCTACATATTCAGCTAATATATTTCTAGTATGTCCTTGAAGAATATTCATCAATGAATTTTCATTCCTAAATGAAAAATCTTCTGTAGTTTCTTTTAGTCATGTAGCAATTGTAGCAAAAATCTTTTATTCCTATCACAAGTTCAGAGGAAGCCTTCTTCATTTTTGACATTGCTAATTATTAGGAAAATTTGTTCAAATTAGACTCAAATTTGTCTGCCCATAATGTCTAGACATTGTTCTCAGTTATTTCCTATGGATCTAATGAGAAAAAAAAATCTAATTTCTCTTCCATTTGACAAGCTTTCAATCATTGGATGGCAGCTATGTCAAATTTGGTGACTGCTATGTGGTCATGGCTACTGGGAACAATGACAACACCTATTGGAAAATATAGCTATGAAAAAAGGGCAAGTCTGGTAAAATACTCAGAAATTGTATATCTTTAAATTGTGAATATATTCATTGGAGGTGATTCATAAGGCATTGGCTGTTACCAGCACTAAAGGACAAGAGGGAAAAAAAATGAAGTTAATTATATTCCAACACATGGGCAAAGCTTAGGAAACAGCATAGGAACCATTTTTGAATGACTTGTGTAGGTAGCCTGGCAATAAGGATTTATTAAGTACTTATTATATCCCCAAAACAATGTTAGGTATGGAGGATAATAATGTAATCAAAATTAAATCTGCACATTGAAGGAGTTTAAATTCTCATGAGAGAAGCAAAGACAAAAGGAGACTTATATAAAGAAGTGGTATCCATGGGACCACATGACAGTGAAATCCAGAGAGTAAAAGGCTCAGTCAACAAGGGAAGGAAGGATGACTAGCCTATTGCCTTCCCCAAAATGAAGGTCCTGACAGGATTTTGACAATGGGACAATAGGGCCATAAGTTTGGAATTAGATCACAGGATGAGATGGGCCATAAACTCTGAAAGAAGGTCCAGGATAAGTGAAACCCAGAAAGTTAGAAGCAGAGCAGGAGATAATTGAATAATTGCTGGCCTGGTCCTCTGTATAAAATGGTAACCGTAATAAAATAGCTTTTTCAATGTGAGAAGCTCTGACATTCTGAGAGCCTTTCCAGGGTAAGAATGCAGCTAAAGAATGGTAGCCATGTCAGAAGAGTCAACTGCAGTGCTGGGAGAAGAATTAATACCATGAGATTGTTGATTAACTGGATGGAAATTGACCCGAAAAATCATATTACAGGGAAAGGGGAAAAAAATGAGAAGATAACATTGTGCACAATTACAAAAGCTCTAATCAGACTTTTTAGGTGATCTTTTGCTTCAGAAAGCAACAGAAAATAGGCACAATTAAAGAAGTAAAGACATTGATTTGGATTATTAGCATTACTCAGGGAATTGGAAGCAATATAAAAGTTGCCAAAACAAATGGACCAGCAAAAGGAGTCAAGAAAAAAGTTCAGGATACAATGCTTTAGCTCTTTGTCTGGTGAAGGAGCAGGATAACTAAGGACAACTCTACCCTGAAGTTTAAGCTCATTTGTAAAGTATCGTGCATGAGAATGGCAAAAGATTATGAACCTCATTGCCTCATAAAACAAAACAACATAGTAAAGCAAAATTTCTCTAAGGCTGGACGTGAGACTCATCAAAAACCAATCATTTTCCCAAATTAAAAGATAAAACTCAAAGTGAGACAACAAATAGACAGATACAATGTCATTTAGGTGGAGCTTCTAGAGCAGTCTAGTTCTATTTCAAATAATGATGGAAACAACAGTACATTGTTGACTATGTGAGCAATTGAATTCTACCCTTTAAAAACACTCCAACTCTCTTCTTCCCCTTTATCAAAAGAGTTTTTCTTTTTATCTCCACAATTTCAATTTGAAAGCAACTTATTTTTCTTGGGGTAATATTCCCTGTATGGTTTTTAGGCAATTGGATCCTCCCAGTCCTTTTTACAACCCCTGTTCCCACAAAATGGACATGATTATTATTCCCTAAAACCAATATTCCATTTTCTACATCCATAACCTTACACAGGCTAGACTCTGTATTTGGAAAGCACGATGGTGTCATTATTTTAATGAGGGTGATATCAGTAAACAAAAAATAGGCAAGGGTCAATGCAATATGTAGTATGTCAAGACACAACTCCTACAAAACTATACTGGACTGACTCCACCCTAAAAAAATTACAGGAAGTCATAAAAGATTACAACAGTTATAGCAAATCAAAGAGAATGAAACCACTCATATCAAACCACAATATCCCTCTGCATACATAATAGATTTATAACCAATTCTGTATTTACAGGGCATGCTTCTTAGGTTGAAACTACTTGCCAAATGACTTTTGCCAATACATGGTCTGTCCCTTTTTTCAGGAAGGTGTCCTGTATGTCACCCAGTGTCTTCTATGTACGTACTTATGGGTTGATTGGCTGATTCTGTTCACTGGAAAAAGAATCAGGCTCTGCTCTTTTGTTTTTTCTTTATCTGTGTGATAAGGAACTCTGGTATCATTATGGTCAATTGTCTCTTCTCTGTGTTCAGGTTCATGCCAGCTTCTCTGGACCAGCTCACGTACATGTCATGAGGAATGGAGCTATCTATTGGAGCTTTGGGATCCTCAGGTTCTTGACCGTCAAATTGCATTGTTAAATTAGATATCTGTGAGAGGTCCTAAAAATCACTAGATACTATTGAAGACACCCTAGTTTCAGCAGCTGTGTATATCTATATCTTTTTTTTTTTTTGCTTTTTTGTAGGGAGGAAGGCAGGCTAATTGTGGTAAAGTGAATTGCCTAAGGTCACATGACTATTAAGTGTTAAGTGTCCGATGCTGGATATGAACTCAAGTCCTCCTGACTCCAGAGGTAGTGCCCTATTCACTGTATATATCTATATCTATTTTTCTAAACACATATTTAAAAATATTATTGTGATAAGGGATCCAGAAACTTCATAAGATTTTTCAATGGTCCCAAATAAAAAGAACCATTAAGAATCCCTGCATTACATATGACATTCTGGCTAAGTAACACCACTAACAGGTATGTACAGCAAAATGATCAAAGGTAGTAGAAAAAGGTATACATATACATGCAAACATTGCTAGCATTCTTTCTGTTACAGCAAAGAACTAGTAAAACTTGTGGTACCCCTCAGTTGAAGAATGATAGGACAAAATATGGTACAGAAATGAAATAAAATGTTATAGCACCAGAAGAAAAATATATGAATATAATGATTGGGAGGGCCCTAGGAAGACTCGTATAAAGTAATGTATGGTGAAATGAACCAAATTAGAAAAATAATTTATAGAATATGATGAGCACAATATATGCATATAGAAAGAAAAATACAACTTGGAAAAACTTTCAAAACACTTATCAAAACAGTGACCCTTTGGGTGGGTAGGTGGCATAGTGAACAGAGCACTGTCTCTGGAGACCTGAGTTCAAATCCTGCCTCAGACACTTAGCACAAAATCTAGCTATGTGACCTGGGGCAAGTCACTTAACCATAATTGCCTCCTCCAAAAACGAAAAGAAAGAAAAAAAATCAGTGACCAACTATGATTGTAGAATAGTCAGGATGAAAAATACTGCTAAAGCCCTCTAACCTGAGCCCTCAGCAAAAAGGTGACAACTTGGAAAAGCAGAATGAAGGACACATTTTCAAACATGGCCAACGTGGGTATTTCTTTTCTTTGGAAAATACAAACACACATTAAACAAATGCACATGCACACACACAAGTGTGTGTATGTACATACATCTGTTTTAAATATATATAAATATAGATATAAACACACACATATATACATATATATATGTTAAAAGGAAGAAATTGTATTTTAGGGGGTAAAAATGAAAGGATAATTGATTTTTCTTTCTTTTTTTTTTGGCACCTGCTTCTTCATTGGTATTCAGAAATTCCAACAAAGAAACAGCTTTTACCCATGCATGTCTACAATGCTTCTGCAATTAATACTTTTTAAAATTCTTAATTAATTTATTTATTTTCAGTTTTTAACATGCATTTCCACAAGATTTTAAGTTCCAAATTTTGTTCCAATCTCTCCCCTCTACCTCCCCCTGAGATGGCATGCATTCTGATTACCTGTTCCCTGAGTCTACCCCCCCTTTTACCATGGCCCCCACCCCTTACTTTCTTGTAGATTTCTATACCCCATTGCCTGTGTATCTTATTTCCCAGTTGCATGTGAAAACAATTTTTAACATTTGTTTTTTAAAACTTTGGTTCCAAATTCTCTCCCTTCTTCCCTCCCCATCCACCTTCTCTGAGAAGGCAAGCAATTCAATACAGGTTATACATGTGTAGTTATGCAAAGCATTTCCTTAATAGTTGTGTTGTGAAATACTAACTATAGTTCCCTCCATTATATCCCACCCCTCCCCCATTTATTGTTTTCTCATCTTTGACCCTGTCCCTCTTCAAAAGTATTTGCTTCTGACTTCCCCCTCCGCAAAACTCCCTTCCCTTCTTTAATCCCCACCTCAACTCTTATCCCCTTCCTCGTTGTTTTCCTGTAAGGTAAGATACACAACCGAGTGTGTATGTCATTCCTTCCTTAAAGCGAATTTGATCAGAGGAAGGTTCATTCATTTGCTCTAACCTCCCCCCGCTTGCCCTCAATTGTGAAACCTTTTTTTCTTGCCTCTTTTATGTGAGATAATTTATCCCATTCTTTCTCTCCCCTCTCTCTTCTCCCAACATGTC
>CM053586.1:359863893-359875509 GCA_028646515.1 Pseudochirops corinnae
ACATTACATACATATATAGATATAGATATGTGTGTGTACTTTTTTTCCAGTTATCCTAATAGCAGGAAAGGTCTCATGATTTACAAATATCTTTCCATGTAGGAATATAAATAGTTCAGCTTAAATAAGTTCCTTATGATTTCTCTGCCCTGTTTACCTTTTCATGAATCTCTTATTTCTTGTTTTTGAAAGTCAAATTTTTCTATTCAGCCCTGGTCATTTCAGCAAAAATGCTTGAAAGTCTTCTATTTCATTGAATTTCCATTTTTCCATGAAGTATTACACTCAATTCTACTGGGGGGGGGGTGTTCTTGATTTGAATCCTAGCTTCTCTGACCTCCAGAATATCATCTTCTAAGGCTTTCAGTCACTTAATGTAGAAGCTGCTAGATCTTGTAATATCCTAATTGACTTTTCCTCAGTGCTCAAATTGTTCTTTTCTACCTGTTTGCAATATTTTCTCCTTGACCTGGGAGCTCTGGAATTTGGTTATGATATTCCTAGGAGTTTTCTCTTTAGAATCTCTTTCATGAGGTGATTGATGGATTCTTTCAAAGTCTATTTTATACTCTAATTCTATAATCTGCAGTCAATTTGCCTTGTTGATTTTTTGAAAGATGATGTCTAGGCTGTTTTTTAGATCATGTCTTTCAGGTAGTCAAACAATTTTAAATTATCTCTCCTGGATGTATTTTCCAGGTCAGTGTTTGTTTTGTTTTGTTTTGTTTTGTTTTTTTCCCAATGAGATATTTCAAATTTTCTTCTTTTTTCATTCTTTTTGGTTCTGTTTTATAAAGTCTTGATTATTCATAAAGCCATTAGCTTCCATTTGCTCCATTCTTATTTTTAGGGAATTGTTTTCTTCAGTGATTTCCTTTTCCATTTGACCAATTCTGCTTTTTAAGGCATTCTTCTCCCCATTGGCTTTTTGGACCTCTTTTGTCATTTGGGTTAGTCTATTTTTAAGGTGTTATTTTCTTCAATATTTTGAGGGGTCTCTTTTAGGAAGCTGTTGACTTTAAAAAAAAATTCTTGAATCAATCTCATTTTTCTTCCCCATTTTTTCACTACTCTTTCTTGAGTTTCAATTTTTTTTGGAGCTCTTCCATGACCTGATACCAATTTATATTTTTCTTGGAGGCTTTTGATGTAGGAGCTTTGACTTTGTTGTCTTCTTCTGGTTGAATGTTTTGATCTTCTTTGTCATCAAAGTAAGTTTCTATAGTCCAAGTTTTAATACTGTCTGCTCATCTTCCCAGCTAAAAAGTTGACTTTCTAATTCTTTGTCAAGGTAGAATCCTGCTTCCAGGGAGTGGAGGTTGGGGTGTGGGTGGGGATAAGGTGGGTTTTCTTTCCCAGGGTTCAGGGGTTTTGTATCATTTGCTAGATTCCCCAATGTCTGTGGACCCAAAATTCCAGAAGCAGCCACCAGTCTTACTGCTGCCAACTCCCCTCCCCCCCGGACCTCCCCCACCCCATGACTGGGGCCAGAACCAGTTTGCCACCCCTCCTCTTTCACTCAGGTCCCACAGATTTTTCCCAATGACCATCTATGCTGTTTTTGGTGTTTGTGGATTGAAAAGTGTGGAAACTGCCACAGCTGCCAGGGATTCAGTGCCATGAGGCCCGCTCAGTCCCTGTCTGTGCTGGCATAACCTACACTGGACTACACTCTGCTCCCATGCCAGTATGATAGACCCTTCCTGTCAGCCTTCCAGGCTGTCTTGGAAAGGAGATATGTTTTCCTCTGTCATTTTGTGACTTCTGTTGCCCTAGAATTTGTTTGGAGTCATTTTTTACATGTATTCAGAGGGGTTTGGGGGCAAGCTCAAGCAAGTCCCTGCTTTTCCTCCACCATCATGAGTTATGCCCCAGTCCATTGCTTGCAATTAATATTCTTAAAGAGTTAGTTGTCTGGGGCAGTGAGATGTTATGACTCACTTTGGGTCATATCAAATGTGTCAGAACCCTAGTCATTCTTACTCTGAGGCCAGCCACTAAACTATATGCCATTTGGAAGGAAGGAAGGAAAGAAGAAATGAAGGAAGAAGGAAAATGGAAGGAAATGTGAAAAAACATTAAAACATGTAAAAAGAGAAAGGTTCAGAAGAGAACGTAAAACAGCAATTTGGTTTCTATTTTATTACATTGAATATCCATTGGAAAAACTATATGAAATTTATTAGGTCATTTTGTCTATTTTTATTCTATCATGAGGGCTCGGTGGAATAAGAAGTGAATTTCTAACCTGAAACATAAGAAGAGGAAGATGATGCAGAGTTCTAAGATTTCTGACAATCCTGATTGCAGAAGTCACATGAGTAGAGATGAAAGATCTGACCTTTGGTCCTGCCAAATGAAAACTGGAAAAGACCAAATCCTATCTAGGTGTATTGTGGTAAATGTTAATAACTAAATCTCGGGAAAAATAAATCATACATAAACCACTGCCATTTTAATATTTATGTTTTCTCTATCACTTTTTTAAGGTGAAACTATAAACAAAACAATAAATCAAGCCCTGAACTGTATTGCTTGCTGATATAAATGTGCTTACACTGAAGATGGAACTATCAGTTGTCCTATGCCAGTATAAGCTGAATCCAGCACAACCTGAACCTAAGGGGGATGTGGCCAGGTCTCCCACCCAATTAACATACCTTACCTCTATTGTCTGATAAAAGATGTTAAACAGCTTTTGAATCCTTCCTGACAAATGATGTTCAATCTTTGATTGTGAGATATACCTGCCTAAAGTCAATTCACTTTATTAAGTAGTGTAGAACTTCTTGTCATTCTGAATGGATTGTTTTCTTTGTGACTAAAAGCAACATTTCTGTAAGAAGTGATTTATTGTTGTTCTTCAATCATTTTTCAGTCTTGTCTGATTCTTTCTTACCCCAGTATCTTGGCCCAGATACGTGAATGGTTTGCATTTCATTCTCCTGCTAATTTTCCAGATGAGAAAATTAAGGCAAATAGGGTTAAGTGACTCTCTCAGGACTGCACGCTATTAAGTGTCTCAGGTCAGATTTGAACTCAGAAAGGACTCCAAATCTAGCACTCTCCATCATGCTACTCGCCTGCCCCAAATCATCTCCACTTTGTTGTTGTTGAAAAATTTGTATAACAGAATTTCAATATTATATTCTTGTTAACTTTTTAAAAATTCTTCGTTTAATAACATGCTCACGTTTGTTGATTATAAAATTATTTTTTTTAAATGACAGGGAATCAGAGTTCTAGAACATTATAAACACAATTCTCATTGTCTTCTCAAGTTCATGTCCCAGTGAAGATGTTCAAGTGAAACCTAATATAAAGAACATCTGTGTATGTTTATATAAATTAAGGAATAAACAAAATGGGCAAAAAGGAACATCAAACAACTGTTTCCTTTTCTTAAGGGAATGGAACGATTTTAAATCAGTTGACAAAACATGGAACTCTCTTGTACAAACTAGCAGCTATGAAAGTCCTTTCATAAGTTGCATTGGTTTAAGAGGAATAATTCACTTTCCTTTTGTCTCTCTTTTTTTTTTGAGAGTTAAATTTAAATATTCTATTTTTGTTGTAAAGAAATGATTATAAATTTGCATGTGCACTACATTTCAATTTAATTGTTGTTGTGAATGGTCTCTAATACACCAAATTTACATGCTTGTTATTGAGGTAAGATATAAATGTCCATATTTATATAAACATTTCCATCTGTAGCTATATTAATATCTATATCTATGTATCTATAACATCTTTATATATATGGTCATACTATACCCACCCCTTGATATCCTCCTCGGGTAGGAATTTAATTCAGATGTGGCCAAAATATTATATTTGATGATTTTCAAAATGGACTCAACATATAAAGCTACCCAGAGTAAGATCTATAGACTTCTTGTTGTCCTGTATCCCTTGCAACAACTTTTCCATAGGGTAGCACATCAGTGTAAAGTCTGGATAACAGGGCAGTAAAATTGATGGTCTAGCATACAGTTGGATCACTTGACTTCTGAGGCATGATCTCTTTATATGATTCATGGCTTTGTCCTTTCTAATATCATCATTATAGAGATATTCTATTTCTCTCTTATCATATATTTTATTTAATTATTGTTTTTATATGTTATGTTTTATTATGATGTATAATTGTTGTTATTATGGCACATTACATATCTTGTATCCTTATATAATATTACTTTTATTATTTTTATTGCTATTATTTGAGGTGATGGTGGTGGTGATAATAATTATGGTAGTGTTGAAGATGGTTGTTGGGAAGAAAGGGAGGAAAATCTCCCACCCATCTTCAGTATTGCTCACATATTATGGGTGTGTCAAATTTCACAAGTAAATACATGGTACACTTGTGTTCAGTAGAGGAGTTAAAGAGGTGAGTGCAAGGCAGTCTTCATTGTTGGGAAGAATTGTTCTAAATAAAATGCAATATGGTCTTATTCATTGTGACTCTCTGTTTTGGGATTCCTCTGTAGAGAAAATGGGTATGTTTGTTTTTACTGATTCTTTTGAGTCTTTCACTTGAATAGATGTAATGAAAGCTGTTAGTCCTCTATTTAAGGACATGGATATAGAATCTTACAAATTGATCTCCTTGACTTTTAGAATGGTAATTTTTCCAGTATTTAATTTAGCGTAACTTTTGGAGGCATGAAACTCAGCACAATCCAGTAAAAATAACTTTAAAAAAAATTATTTATAGCATCCTCTGGTGGAGAAAAACATCTTGAATTATACTAGAGGGAGATGGAAACAATTCTATGCATTTTCATCTTTTTCAGATATTGATTGGTTTTGATGTTTCTTCTCTTCATTGTCTTTTTTTCTTTAAAAATAGTCCTTTATGCATATATGTGTACATATATGCAGATATTTATTAGTTTATGTATATAAATATATATGTATTAGTTTGTATATATGAATGTATGTGTGTGCATATATACACATATATATGAATGTGCATATATATACATATATATGAATGTATATATACATACACACACACACATATATATATATGAATAAGTGATCTTCAAATGGGGTTGTGTGTAAAAGGAGTGTTGAGCAGGTAGTAATATTTTAGTAAGGGAAGTCAGGGGAAGTGGTGATTGGAGTCATATGGAAATCATTTACAGTTTTTTATTTCATTTTCCTGGGATTTTTTGGGTTTTTTTTTGGATCACTCTTCTCAGCAAGAGTTGGAAAGGGATGATAAAAACTAGATATGTGGAAGCATTATATGGAAAAGGCCAAGAAATGGAATGGCTGGAGAGATATGATCAATCACAACAGAGCAGAACAAATGAAGTCAGACTTCGGGATCTTCAAAATCTACCATTTAATATATGAAATAATCTAGTCACTTTATTGAGTATCATGTAATAGTATTAGATTTTGTCTGAGCTATTTTGAGTTATAGATTATAGTTCAATAGTTATTTTATTTTCTAAAAATCACATACATTTCAAAATAGAATGAGATATTCCTGGAAACAGGGAACTAAAATCTTCTAATTAAATGTCCATTTTTTTTCGATCCAAAACATTGACAAAATACTTTTACTTTACAATTGATCTTGCTAAGGTTGTAATAAAAGGTGTTCTGGACTGTGTATTACTTGGGCTAGACAAATAATAATGTCTTTTCCTACTATAAAGTTTCTCTGCATTTCCTGCATTATGTCCATATTTGAAAAATTATTGATTTCACCAATTTCTTTTATTCTCTACTGTGGGGTGTATTCAACATACTTTAAGAAATGTTTGCCTCTTTGAACTCGTATCTCTGTATCCTGTCTATTATCTTACAAAGATGTAAACAATTTTGCCCCCCGGAATTCCAGCACCCTAGGAAAAGGACTAAGAAAAATGTGAGCTGTAAGTTTAAGATGAAGAGAGAGTGTTTGCAAATGCAAGTATATCCTTTAAATGCATTTTTAAAATTAACTCCATCGACTGAAGCAAAACTCGTTATCGTTCTCTTTCATGTCTGGTTTTGCTTTTTTTTTTTTTTTTCTTTTCCCAGTGATCACTCATTGGTTGCAGCCCTTCTATATGACCAAACTGTTGTGCAATGTGAAAGTATTTGCGGATCGTATACATGGTTGCACGCCACCATGGGAGGGGGGGAAGGGAGGGGAGAGGATCTGGAGCTCAAGTGATTGTGGAACTGAATCTTGTAAATTAAAAGTAAATGAGTAAATAAATAAAAAAAAAAGAAGGAAAGACAAAAAAATAAATAAATAAATAAATAAATAAAATTAACTCCATCATTCAACTGGTTACACATCAATTTGTGCATTCCCCCCAGTGATGCAGAACCCAGTTCCTTCATACCTGCCCATGCTGTGCGTCCATGTCCTCCCCATATTATCATAAGAATTCTCTGAACCAGTAGGAGCCTGCCTTGACTGACTCATTGTTTTGAGGTTTCCAGTGCCATATGATAGCCATCACTTAAGTGTTTGCATGGAAAAAATGGACCTTTGTTGTAATAGAAAGTTTGTAAACAAGTGCTTTTTTTTTTTCCATTTCTGAAATAAAATTGATATCACATTGTTTTGTTTTTTCTGCTTCTGGCCAAACTAATTTTCGATTTGTATTACATTTAGAAGTATACATGTTGTTGGAAAAGCAATGGAGAGTTTCCTTTCAGAGATATATGACAATGAAGTTGTTCAATCACTGGTTCCAGAGTCAAGAAAATCTAAATTCAAATCAGATATCAGACTCTTGCTAACTGTGTAACCTTCTGAATGTCATTCAAATATCTGTTTGTCCCAGTTATTTTTTAACTTGTAAAGTGATAAAAAAAAAATTAATAATATTCACTTCTTTCTTCAAAAGGTTGTTGTAAGAATAAAATGAGGAAATATTTTTAAAGTACTTAGAACAGTGCCTGACACATGGTATAGTTGTTCAGTCATTTCAATCATGTCTGATTGCACATGACCCTATTTGAGATTTTTATTGAAAAAGATATTAGGGTGGTCTGCCATGTCTTTCTCCAGCTCATTTTACAGATAAGGAAACTGAGGCAAACAAATGAGTTGCATGGAGTCACACAGCTTTTAAGTATCTGAGACCAGATTTGAATTTAGGAAGTTGAGTCTTCCTCATGTTAGGCCTTGCATGCAATCCACTGTGCCACCTAACTGCCCTTGACACCATGTAGGTGCTATATAAATTGCTCCTACTCCTATTTCTCTTATTCCTGTTGCTGCCACCACTGCCACTGCCTCTGCTGCTGCTGCTACTATTACTACTACTACTACTACTACTACTACTACTACTACTACTACTACTACTACTATTACTACTACTACCACTACTACTACTACTTCTGGTACTACTACTACTACTACTGCTACTACTACTACTACTACTACTACTACTACGACTACTACTGCTACTACTACTACTACTGCTACTACTACTACTACTGCTACTACTACTACTACTGCTACTACTACTACTCTTCTTCTAATACTACTACTTCATGTTAAAAAAAAGGACAAAAAACATTCTTCATCCACTTGTTCCTCCTTATGTGGATAAATAAAACAAAATCCTTGCATTGATTGTAGTTGTCTTCCAGGAGGCTCTAGTCTATAATATGTTGGATGTTGATTTCCTCATTACTTTGTCTGCAAACAGATGCATTTGGAGGACCTTATCATCCACAGAAAAACCTTTTTTAACATGGACTCTATTATATGATTATAGGATTTAAAATAATGTTAGTTGAATTCGTACATGACAGATTAATTATGAAGTAATAATACAAACTAAAATGTCTATGACATCTTTATCTAAACTTTGATATTGACATCTCGAAAGACAATAGTCCTTTTCTGCAACATTTCTTTTTGTTCAATTCTTAGAGAAAATTCTTTGTTGGACGAATTGGGAGTATGGTTAGAATTCTTATTATCTGACTAATTATGAAAATTATGATAATTTGTATATTTTCGTTCTCATGACAACCACAATTCTGACCTAGATTTGGGAGTCATGGACTCAGTAATAATAACAACAATAATATTCGCATCCATTTGGGAAGAATAGTGATAGATGTATGTATGTAGTTATCATTATAAATTTCATGCAGGTATTATACTCAATAACTTATGCATAACCAAGTGGACATAGTTCAAAGGCATGCATATATCAGTGTATTTATCTACTTCATATAAATCTATGTATAAATATTAATATATATGGATGATGCGCATATATACATATATGTATGTTTTGTATGTGCACTGTGTGTGTGAATATCTTCATCCATGTCTATGTCTATGGCAAAAATGCAGTATGGTAATGTGACTATAGAGCTGACTCTAAAGATAGAAGGCCTGAGTTCTAGCTTTTCCAGTGACATACTCTCTGTATATATATGATCAAATAATTTAACTCTCAAATGTTCACAGAATATAATTTGAAGGATAGATCATAATCTGCTTTGATAGAAATAGTTCTTACCTGGATTCTCTCTAGCAGTAAAATCACACACACACACACACACACACAATATATATATGCAAAAACATATATATGTGTGGGTGTATTTGTAAATATATACATATATTAATGCTTAAGATTGCTTAAGGTGCAGAGAGAGTATTTATGTGTGTATATATATATATGTATGTGTATACACGTATATACACTACATATAATATTTATATTATAGTTATAGATATGTGTATATATAATATATATAATACATATATACATATAAATTATATATATATATATACATAGATAAAACACAAACATATGCACACACAATAAATGCTACAAATAAATAATGCTGGTAATTATTCTGCTATCAGGAGCATGATGACATCATCATTATCATTAAAAGCATTTAAAACCAGGGAAAACTGACTCCAGAGAGCTCCAAAGAAGATGCCAAAACTTGTCTTGCTTGTTGTCATGAAATTGTTGTCAAGACTCCACAAAGCACCTCCATAAGGCACGTCACAAATGTGAAAGGTGATGTGATTTAACCAGGCTCACATGGCAGGTCAGTCAGCAATTATATCTCTCTGGATGTCTTATTGATTTTATACTTTCCATTCCATCCACAAAACCAGACATGTGCTTTTAAAAAGGTCATTTAAATATACACTTATTCCATTTTGATAATTAGTTCAGAATCTTTGTAACATTTCCATGTTTTATAGATTGTTAAGCAAGTTGACCATTTCTTAACAGAAAAAAAATGAGATTTTATACATGTAGGGATTATCTATATCCTTTGGGAATCAAGCTGAATTCATGTCTTATAAAGAAAATGCCTTCTTACAGAGGGATAAAAAAAATACAAGGATGTTTAAAGGAACACATGAACAGATTGTTTCTTTGCATGTTTAGCAAACTAAGTATCAGGGGTTAGGATAGGGTTGAAAGGATTACAGCTGTTTTGCACATCAGAAGGGCAAAGCAAAAACATACATATTTCATCCTTTTAATTAGTTTCTGTTCTTAATTCTCTCATAGGATAATAAGGAAACACTGCAGCATGTACAGGAGGCATAGCCAATTGTAGGAATAATTTTAAGGACACTTGCAAATTATTTCTTTTGGAATTTTCTTTTTAGGAAAATGTAATCTTATTGAAGACAGGGTCTGTCCTATATTTGTCTTTATATCTCTCGCATTTAGCTGAAGCGCCTCAGAAAAATTAACTGTTTAAAAATGCTCTTTTACTTGAATGAATTAAAATATATTCATTTTCCCTAGACTGAGAGATGGAGGAAAAAAGAGGGGAGGGAGGATTATGGAATCTCTATCAGAGCAAGCATAGAGATATATATATAGAATTCACATACATACTCACACACACATTTATATATATATATATATATATATATATATATATAATATTTTATGTTTATAATATATATGTATATAATTCTCCATAAGTCTCTCGTTCTAATGAATGCTTTGAAAATAAAATAGAAATAGTTTTAAAAATTAATGTAGTCTAACTATTGCTGGATTCTTTTAAAAAGATATTTATGGAGGAGAGTGGATCATCAGCAGCTGTGGAAATTTCCAGAATCACCAACCCACAAGAGCCAAGGACAAAGGGAAAAGGGCAGTGGAACTTGACTAAATTTGGGGAAGAGGGTGTGGTCAAACTGCCTCTAGAGCTAGCAGCAGTCTGAAGCAGAGGCCCTGCAGCTGCCTCCATGTGGCTGCTTCAGAAGCTCCTGGCCTGCAGATTGGAGGGAGACAAAGCAATCATTCAGAGGCTACGTGCTCTTGTGTTGAGCTGCCTTATCAGATCGTGGGCTTGGGTGGTGGTCCTGAGGTGTGTTTTCAGTGAGCCAAAGCAGGTGAGGGCTGCAAAAAACAGTGGCCTCCTAATAGCTATAGCAGGTACAAAAACCCTAGCAATTTAAATTAGAGCTCTCTCTTCTGAAAGCAGAGTTTTACTACTGAGCTCAAAAGCCATGTAATTGACTGGCATCATGAGCAGGTAAAGGAAGCAGAGCAAGCCCAGCAATCAAACCTTAGATTCCCAATTTAAGGACAAAAAGGACCAAAGCATGGAACGGGAGGAAGACAACACAGTCCGAACTCCCACACCAAAAGCTGCCAAGAAAAATACGAACTGGATAGAGGCCATAGAGGAGCTTAAAAAAGAATTTGAAAACTAAATAAGAGAAGTGGAGGACAAATTGGGGAGAGAGATGAGAATAATGCAAGAAAATCATGATAAGAGAGTCAACGACCTGACTGAAGAAAATAGCGCCTTACAAACAGACTAACTCAAATGGCAAAAGAGGCCCAAAAAAGCCAATGAGGAGAAGAATGCCTTAAAAAGTCACCTTTGCCAGATGGAAAAAAAGATTTTCAAAATCTTTCTGAAGAGAATAATTCCTTCAGAATTACACTGGAGCAAAGGGAAGCAAATGACTTTATGAGAAATCAAGATACTTTAAACAGATCCAAACAAATGAAAAAATAGAAGGCAATATGAAATATCTCCTTGAAAAAACCACTGACCTGCAAAATAGATTCAGGAGAGATAATTTTAAAAATATTGGACTAACTGAAAGCCACGATCAAAAAAAATAACCTTGAAAGCATCCTTCAAGAAATTCTCAAGGAAAATTGCTCTGATATTTTGGAATCAGAGGGCAAAACAGAACTTGAAAGAATTCGCCAATCACCTCTTGAAAAAGATCCCAAAAAGAAAATTCCTAGGAATGTTATAGCCAGGTTCCGGAGTTCCAAGATCAAGGAGCAAATATTACAAGTTGCCAAGAAAAAACAATTTGAATACTGTGGAAATACAATTAGGATAACTCAGGATCTAGCAGCTTTTACATTAAGGGATCAAAGGGCCTCGAATATGATATTCCAGAGAACAAGGGAGCTAGGATTAAAACAAAGAATCACCTACCCAGAAAAATTGAGTATAATATTCAGGGGAAAATATGGTCATTCAATGAGGTGGAGGACTTTCAAGCTTTCTTGCTGAAAAAACCAGAACTGAAAAGATAATTTGGCACTCAGATACAGGAAGCATAAGAAGGTAAACATGGAAAAGAAATCATAAGAAACTTATCAAAGTTGAACT
>CM053586.1:359876009-359901624 GCA_028646515.1 Pseudochirops corinnae
TATATATATATATATATATATATATATATATATATACATATACATATTACTATTATTATTATTATTATTAACTACATGCAACTGAGAATTAAGATACATAGGCACTGGGGTAGGGAGATCCATCCTGCCCTACCAGAAAGTCAGAGGGCCGATGGGGGAGGACACAGGAGAGAGCAGATTGGGGGAGGGGTGATACAGTGGGATGACTGCTTTGGGGTGGTGGGTAGGGGAAAGATGGGGAGAAAATTTGTAACTCAAAATCTCATGGAAATGAATGATGTAAACAAGAAAATAAATAAATTAATCAAAAAATATTTAGAAAGATATTTATGATTCAGTTATGAGTCTCACTTTTTTTTTCCTACTCTCCCAAAGCAGAGAAACTCAATTCTTCACTTTGACTTTTCCAGTGTGGATGTACTCTCACTGAGTAATCTTTCTTAGTTTATTATTTTTTTTTCTTTTTTTTTTCCCACATTGGAATTGAAAACCTACTAATGCCTGTGGGGGAAGAACTTCAGAAAGTGGTACCATACTTACATTTTTATCTGGGTATATATTGCTCAAAAGTTTAATTTAAAAGCACATGTATCTCTTTTATTTCACTCTTGAGTTTCAGGATGAGTTATAGCTTTGTGTTGCTGTATAAGACTGCAGTCTTTCACTGAGTGTTTCAGTAAGAATCACCATCCATCAAATTTACTACATTTAAGGAAATGGAAGCACTTTCCCTTGTGGGGAAGATGTATCTTCAGACATCATGGTTGGGGTTATCCAGCCTTGGTGCTTCTGTCTGTAAGCATATTATCTGATTGGTCATGAAAAGACAGTAGAGATAATAGGAATGACAAAGTGCAACAACTCCTCTCCATTTTTGACTAAGGTATGATGAAAAAAGCTAGTATCATGCATCCTTGTCGGTAATCTCCTTATCAAGGCTTAAGTTCTCTGTACACTTCCCTGTGGATGCATATATGCTAATGTGAGGCATATTATCAGTATTGAAATGCTTTGGAAATGCACATGGACATCTGTGTGTATGTATTGCACAAAGAAGAATTATCTTTAAATTAGAAATATGGTAAATTTCAGAAGGTACTAACATAAAAAAGAACAGAAGAAATAATAAGGAAACACTTACAAGGTCTAAATTAAATCAGGTCAGAGTCAGAAACCTTGGGTTCTAAAATTCCAGCTTGGCCACACTGTGTGACCTTGGTCAAGTAACTTAACCTTAGTTTACTTATCTTTAGAATTTTCTCTAAGTTCCCATTTTATTGTAAAATTTGATGATGGTAATATTATAACTAAATCAAGTCTTAAAGAAGAAATTAGAATGAATGCTCATGGTGGACCAAAAGGGGGTACTAAGTTCCCTCTTTCCATTAAAAGTATTTCTGGTCATTTTTCAGTTAAGTTTTCATACTAACTCCCTCCAAATGTTACCAACAAAATTTCTGATGGTATATTGGCTTCTCTTATGCATTCATTTTGCAATAGTAAATTTAAAGGAATGTCCTTTTTGCTTGTTATTTCAGGATATTTTTTTTCAAAAATGACAAAGATCTCATATTTTAGGCAGATAGGTGGCATGGTAGATCAATGCAAAGGTAGGAGTCAGAAAGACCTGAATTCAGATCCAGCCTCAGACATTACTAGCTGCTCAACGCCACACAGGTCCCTTAACCACCGTCTCAGTTTCCTCAACCATAAGACATAATAATGGTATCTACCTGCAAGGGCTGTTGTGAGGATACAGAGATAATTATCATAAGTCAATCAGTTTTCAATCATGTCTGACTCTTCAGGACCCCATCTGGGATTTTCTTTGCATTTTCTTGGTTTTCCATTTACTTCTCCAGCTCATTTTACAGATGAGGAAACCCAGGCAAACAGGATTAAGTGACTTGACCAGGGTCACACAGCTGGTTGGATTTGAACTCATGAAAATGAGTCTTCCTGATCTGCTGTACCACCTAGCTGCCCCAAACCTTTAGGACATTGATGGCACATAGTATGGGCTTAATAATCGCTTATTTACTTGTACCTTTTAAAAACTCCTATGTTTCGATAAATGGATCTTCATCTGTGCCAATAAATGGAATCTGATTTAGTTAATAATAAATAAATAAAGTAATTAATTAAATCAGGTCTTCCTTCTCAGTTGAATTGAGTCCTGAATAAATTAACAAATGTAATGACACAGGTCAGAAAAAGTGATTCAAGGACACTATCAAGGTCTCTCTTAAGAAATATGGAAGTGATTGTGTGACATAGGAGACAGTGGCACAGAAAGGTCCAGCATGGCATCATCTCATCAGAGAAGGTGCTATGCTTTAGGAGTGATGCAGAATTGAAACAGTTCAAAGGAAATGCAGGATGCCCAGATTTAAAGTATTCGGCCCAAAAGTTCACACAGACTATTTGTGTCTGCCCTGTGGCAGAACATTCTGAGCTCATTTTGTTCTGATCAGCCACAGCTGGAGACATTGAAACTTGACTCTAGCAGAGTGATGTCATTTTGGTGCTCTTCAAGAAGGAAAAACAACAAGCAAGCAACCAAGTAACAATTTAAAGAAAGTCTTGGAGATAAGAAGAATTCTTGAATATAAAGTAATTAAAAATATAGGGAAAAGGGCAATTCTGAAAATACCGAAATCTGAACCTGACACTGATTGCCAGAAAACTAGAAATTGATTTATAAGAATTTAGAAACAGAGATAACATTTACGATGAGTTCTTGTGGCTTCACCCAGAAGTTCTTCCAAATTGACTTCATTTCTCTTTGTCCTGGAGTTACTGGATCAGTAAATGAAGTAAATGATACTTGATTTTATGTCGTTATTTTAATTAGACAACTTATAAAATTACTATCAGATGAATGGAATTAAGTCAGTAATTCAACCAATGGATAAAAATACATCAAGTCTTTAATATGGTCTTTGTGCTCTAATAAAAACTGGAAATGCAAAGAAAGAGCAAAAGATAACCTTGGCCGCAAGGAGGTGGTACACCTATTTCCCTACATATCTATATAAATTATCTCCTAAAAATTGAAATGGAAATGAGCATTTCAATATGGTTTTTTATTGGTAGCTTTCAGTTATGTTTGACTCTTTGTGACCCCATTTGGAATTTCCTTGGCAAAGACACTGGAGTGCTTTGCCATTTCCTTCTGCCTTTCATTTTACAGATGAGGAAATAGAGGCAAATTAGGTTAAGGAACATGTCCAAACTCACATAGCTAGTGTCTGAGGCTAGATTTGAATTCAGGTTTTCTTGCCTCTAGGACTTTAACTCCATCCACTGCACCATCTAGCTGTCTCCTTCAACAGGCCTAATAGAAGACAAAAAGTGATATTTTTTTTTAATGAAACATGTAGCTTTTCTTTATATGTTTTAATACAATCATAGTAAGAATTTTGGTACACCCTGTATAAGTTGTTAAATGTCCAGCATGTCTCTAATGTAAAAAAAAAAAAAAAAAAGGAGAGCTTTGTAAATTCATCCAAAATTCATCCAAATAACATTTATTCGGCACACATACATTACATCCCAGGCATAGTGAATAGAGGTTGGATTTTTGAAGAAAGAAAGGGGTTCAAGTCTGATATTTTCTTTCTATTGGCTCTGTGCCTGCTCCATTGAGTCACTCAATCTGTCAATTCTCCTGGATAATTTTCCCATCCTAGAAGCTACAGAGAAGTTGCAAACATGTGGCAATGTATCTTGCATTCAGACTATAAGGACATTGAGTAAAAGGACTCTGTTTTTATCCTTTGCATCCCTACTCTGTGCTTAACATGTTGCTTGGCACATCATAAAAGAGTAATGAGTTCCTGTTGTTAATGCTGAGATGAGGGAAGCAGTAGAAGTGCCAGTGCCAGGGGAAGCCTTCACTACAGGAATGAAATCAGAATGACCCCTCCCCATAAAACAGGGAGTGTGACCTGGAAAGATTTGAAGATAACTAAAATCTTGTGTCCTTAGGCAATTTGTGATCCAACTGAGAGATATGACAAAATGCACATAGCCGTAAAACAAAATAGAAGACAAGCACCGATGAGATGTGTGAATAAGGTGGAGGTACATTTTGTATAAAGGAGATATATTTTCAAAATATTAAACAGCAATATTCATATGATTAATGAATGCATCAAAATATACAGGAAGTAGAATCAAAACATCAGAAAATCGAGATCTAAATACAAAAGAGGCATCAGATGTCCTTTGGTAATAGATAAAGAAGCTGAGCGAGTGTGTATGAGAAATTACCAACCCAAAATCATACAGATACTAAATATCAGGAAGTATTTGGACAGAGGTCCTTTGACACTAGTCTCAAATTATAGAATAAATTGAGACATCAAAGTCAAATTTATTAAAATTATACCTAATATTCTGGATGGAAGAATCAAGATGTCCTGAACTAGTTAGAATTATGACAGAAACTAACAAGGTAAAGTTCAAGTACTGAGAAATAATGATCAATATTTGTTCTTTAATGTTAGACATTTAACTTAAAAATAAGTTTTCTAGTTTAGAATGTGAATAAACCAGTTTAACTATAGTTCCTATAAAAATATCTGGAAAGTTCCACTAACCCTCTCCCCCAACTCCATAAAATTTCAGTATGGCTCTAAACATGATATGGTTGTCTAGACAAAAATGTAATATCCAAAGGAAGAAAGATAATAGACTTACCATATGATGTGCTAGTCAAACCAAGCATGGAATAATGTGTTCAGTGGTTGGCACCTCATTAAATAAGCACACTGACTAATTAGCATATATTAAGAGGGAGTTGATTGTGGTAGTTAAAGACAGAGAAAATGTTATAGAAGGATATTCCATATTGCAGCATAGACAAGCTTTCAGATACATGATCCATTCATTGCTTGACTGCTTGTAAGTCAACCAGTAGCACACTCTATGTGAGGGGGGAATGTTCTTGAGATAGACAAACAGAAATGAAACAATCCTGCCCTCAAATTGCTTACATTCTATAGAGGGAGACATTCACATACACACACACACACACACACACACACACACACGATTACTTTGAGGGAAGCCACTAGAAGATACTAAGTTCAAAGAAAAAAATGAAGTATGGCTTTGTGATTGACATGAATTTTGAAAGAAATTAAATATTCCAAGGGGAAAAGGTTAAACTGAGTATAATTCCATGCATGAAAGACAGTTTCTGAAAGGAAAATGAATGGGGTGGAAAGAGGATTGTTCTATGTGTGTGATGAACAGCCAGGCTACTTTTACTGTAATGTACAGTGTCTGATGGGCAATAATATACAATAAGATGGAAAATGTATGTTTGAACAAGGTTATGAAAGGCTTTAAATGACAGATAGAGGAGTTTATACTTGATGTCATAGGTAATGGTGAAGCAATTGAGTTTATTGAGTAGAAGAGTATCATAATCCCAACTTCACTTTAGGACTATCATTTCAGCAGTTTTATAGATGCTATTTGAGAGGGAGAGAGACATAAGGAAGGGAGACTAATCCAGAGGTTCTTACCTCTAGTTCTTAGCTACCACAAAAAAGTTGTTATAAATTTTGGTATATGAGGGTGTATTAAATGTTGTTATAAATGTGGTGAGTGGTGGTTTTCTTCTTACAAATGACTGCTTTGGATCATTTCACCTTGGAAGCATTGAAAACCTTCAGATCCCCAAAAATGGCTCTTAAAATGACAGTACACAAAAGCCTGGTGCTTGGGATGGTGCCTACCCATGCAGGACAAAATCCAATTTTAGCATAAAGTTTAAAGAAAAAATTGCAAAAAATAAAATGGGCAAAAAACAAAACAAAGAAGACAATCATTAAAAAAGCTAATATGACAGTGAAGGAAAATGCATAAACTCAAAAGAAAAGAGACAGAGATCCCAAAATGTAAACTCCCAGGAATATTATGGTCAAATTCCAGAGCCAAAGTTGAGGAGAAACATTTCAAAAAGCCAGGAAAAAAAAAGTCAAATGTTGTGAAGCCATAGAAAGAATCACAGCTTTCATATTAAAGGAGTCTAGGACATGAGACAAGAAGTAATGAAAGACAAAGGAACTAAGATTACAACTAAGAACAACGTAACCAGGAAAACTGATTTTAATCTTTTGTAGGTGGGGGATTGATATTTAGTGAAATAGAGGAATTTCAAGCAATCCTGATGAGAAGATCAGAGTTCAAGAGAACATTTGACCTTGAAATGAAGAATAAAGAAGAATATCAAATTGTAATCATGAAAGAGTACTTCTAAAAGACTCAATAATGTTTAATTCTTAACATTTCTATATGGGAAGATGACATCTGCAACTCCTAAGAACCTTATAATTATTAGGAATGTTAGATGAAGTCTACATAAACTGAGGGCATTGCTGCATGGTGATTATGTTGGGATGGTATCAAAAAATGCAGTGATGAGAGAGAGGAATGCACTGGAAGAATGGAAAAAAGGAGAGGAAGAATGGGTTAAATTTTCTCACATAGAAGATCTTTAAGGAAGAGGTTTCATAGTGGAGAGGATCGTGGGGAAGAGTGCCAGGAGATGCTTCAACCTCACTCATTGGAATTGTTTCAAAGATGGAAAAATACACACACACACACACACACACACACACAGCTGGGAATAGAAATACCTAATGGGGAAGTAGTAGGAGAAGGGAATAAGAAATATGGGGAAGGCACTCATAAAAAGAAGGGTGGACTAAGAGACTCAGTGTTAGAAACCAAACAAACTTCTGAGGAAAGAAAAGGTAAAAAGGGAGAAGGATGAACAGAAGAAAATAGGATGGAGAGAAATGCATAATTAGTAATCATAACTCTGAATATGAATGGGATGAGTTCACCAAACAAAAGGAAGTGGATAGAAAAATGGATTAGAAACAGAATCTAACAATTGTATAAGAAACACGGTGAAACAGAAAGACACATAAAGAGCTAAAATAAAGGACTGGAGAAAGAATCTATTATGCTTCAACTAAAGTTGAAAAAGCAGGAATAGTTGTCATGATCTCAAACAAAGCAAAAGTAAAAATAAATCTAGTGAAAAGATATAATCAGAGAAACTAGATTTTTCTAAAATTTCTGTAGACAAAGAAGTAATATCCAAAAGAGAAATTATGGCAAGTTTCTCTAATAAGAGCCTCTTTTCTCAACTATATGAGGGACAGATTCAAATTTATTAAAAAAAAAAAAAGATAAGAATCATTATCAAATAGCTAAGTGGCCAAAGAATATGAAGAGACAATTTTCATAAGAAATCAAAGTTACCTATAGACATATTAAAAAAAAAAAAACTCCAAATCACTATTGATTATAGAAATGCAAATTGAAAAATTCTGAATCTCCATCTCATGTCTTTCAAAAATGACGTATGCTTGGAGGGATGAATGAAAATAATTGCACTAATAAACTGTCCCCAGCACTATAGAGAATAATTTGGGAATATATCTAAAGGGTTATAAAATTCTGCATGCTTTTTGAACTAGTGATACCACAATTCAGTTTGTACGCTAAAGAGATCAAAGTAAAAAGGAAAAGGAAAGAACTGTTTATTCATTAATACATAAATACATACATACATACATGCATACATACATACATATATATACATATATATATTTATATATAATGTTTGCTTGTTTGTAGCTGCTCTTTTGTGGTGGCAAAGAATTGAGCTGAAGGGATGCTCATCAAATGGGGAATGACTGAACAAGTTGTGGCATGTGGTTGTTCTGGGGTATTATTGTGTTTTAAGAAATGACAAGGGCAGTGTCTAGAAGAAAAAAAAATGACAAGACCTATGTGAACTGATGTCAAGTGAAATGAGAAGAATCAGGAGATCATTGTGCAAAGTAAAATAATGATGTAATGATGATTAAGTGTGAAAGACTTGGCTTCATTTATTGGTGCAATTATACAAGATATTCCAAGAAACTCATGATGAAAAAAAAAAATGTTAATCACCTCCAAGGAGAGAAGTCATGAACTCTGAGTTCAAATTAAAGGATACCTTTTTCACTTTCTTGTTTAAATTTTGCTTTTACTGTGATATGGCTAATATTGACATATGTTTAATGTTATTTCATATGTGTAACTGATAACATTTTGCTTGTCTTCTTAGGGGTGGAGGAATTGTGGAAAGGATGGAGAGAATTTGGAATTCAGATTTTAAAAAATAAAATGAATAAATAATACATTTAAAATATTAAAAATAAAAGACTACTGTTCTGGGAATCTGAATATCTTCCCTGGCCCTAGGCCCTTTGAGAGGCTTAAGTGACTCTGAGACCCTTCCCTGATTTGAAAATATACTCTGCCTGTGAATAGGCTGATTGTGGTCACATGGAGACTGTGGTGGGAAGCTTGTTCTTCAGGAATGCCCACACCTTATTACTTTGTGATTGGGCAGTGGGTCAAGAAGGTTGTGACATTATCTGATCCAGAAGAAGGCTATATATACCCTTATATGAGTTTTTGCTTTGGGGTTCACTTTGGTAAGATTTCTGTGATTTGGCCAGATCAGCATCCAGCTTTGAAAACTCATATGTTGATGCTTCTCTGTCTGGTGACTAACTAGGTACGGATGTAACAGTCAGACAGCTAGAAGCCCTGTCTGCTGAATTGTGTTATTTTCTGTTGTAACTTCTGTTTGTATTCTCCGAAGTTCATGGTGCTGACTTTTCCCCCTGAACTAGGCAAATGATATATGTTTGATTGATTAAAGTAAGATTATTAACCCACTTGGAGTTGCTTTCCTTTAGAAAAGCAGATCTAAGAACCTGTACTAGCATACAGGGTACTTGCTGCTACAACTGCTTATGCATAGTAGTCTGACTTTTGGATCAAACACTATAGACATTTCAGTGAAATTATTTGCATAAATCCAAATTACTTTCCTAAATGATTGTATTGATTAATATTTGTACCAGCAATGAACTGGTCTGCCTATCTTATCACACTTTCAACACTGACCATTTCAAACTCTCAGCATCTTTGGGATAGCTAGGTGAAGTGGATATCAATTGATAGAGTGCCAGGCTTGAAGTAAAGAAGGTTCATTTTCTTGAGTTCAAATCTGATGTCAGGCCCTTACTAACTGTGTCACCCTGACCAAGTCATAACTCTGTTTGCCTTCTTCATCTGTAAAAAGAACTAGAGAAAAAAAAAAGGCAAACCATTCCAGTATCTTGGCCAAGTACCTGCTGAGTTTTCTCACAACAACTGCCATTCATCTCTCAGGCCTACTAGATATCACATTGTCCAAAATGTGTGCACATTCCGTGCAATGATAATGAGTGGAAATAATTTCACAACTCTGTGTGTTTTAATTAAAGGGTGGCATGGCTAACTGCTATAATAAGCAGGATAGGGTTTGGATGGTGGAGACAATTTTCAGGGCATTTATACCAGCCCCTTCAACTCCAAAGAGGTAAGCAATACAGTCCTTAAAAAGGCTGATTGAAGGCCCAGGATCACCAAATCCCAATGCTATTTCACTCCAGAGAGAACTCCACCCAATGCCCTGGGCCATCTGAGTGTAAGATTTGGGCTTCAGCTTCCAGTGTATTCATGCGTGCTGCTTCATCACTCACTTGTCACCACAGGAATTCAAGGTAGATGAAACTGTGGATGATGAGTGATGTCCTGACTTGTGTGGGAATTTAAGTCAGGCAGAAATGAGCAGTCATCAACCTCACTCACTCTCTTCTGGATTCATTGATGTCCAGTAACTAGATAGAAGTCAAGATGAGTGGTGGTAGCCTAGAATGCTGTTGATAATATTGGCTCCTTCTATGTCTGACCATGCTCTGACCCTCCATAGTGCCTGTCTCTGACACCTTAGTGGCTGTCTAAACAAAACCATTCTCTTGCTCCCATTCCACCAGAAACCTTCATGTTTGGGTAGTCATTTCCCCAACTTGCCAAAAGGTTTGAGGTCCATCGGTTACCTGCAAACTAGATTGACCCATCTGCTGAGCCAGTTTTTTGTTTTTCCTGTATGTGGTCACTGAACATGCTACAGCTTCTTGGAGAAACAGGTGAGTTGAATGACAGGTGCTCACCAAAGGGGAGTTACCAGGCCTGAAATGGAAGTAAGCCCTCTCACCAGATATAAATGTCCATAATAAAGAAAACTTTTCTTTTAAAACATGGTACTTTACTAGCTTCAAGATTTTATTCCCTCAGTCTCATATTTCTAGATGTTTTTTTTTTCCTTTTCATCTATATGTGTTGAATTCCTACCCTCTTTAAAATAAATCAAATACCTTCTCCATTGTTTTCCTGATACCTGTCATTAGTAAAAATTCATCTGCTTCTAACCTCATCAATTTCCTTATACACTAATGCTAGTATGTGTGCATGTGTTTGTGCATATACACATATATGTATGGATATGTGTGTATATGTCAGTGTTTGTATTCCAAGTCTAGAAGGGCTGGTACCATGCCACATTTTATCTTTGAATTCCCTGGGAATTGGAGCACTATTTAGGACACAGTCAATGGTTTACATATATTTGCTCCTTTGAACTACAAGAACCAGGGATTCTTTAGTACAGAGAAGAGAAGATTATAGGGGTCATGATAGCTGTCATCAAATATATGGAGTTATTCCATATGAAAAGTAACTGTACTTGTTCTTTCTAAGATAATTAATGGATGGTCAAATGTACAGTATACTGTTGTAGAAATTAAAGCTGTCTATAATCATATGAAAACAATGATCTAAAGCACTATTGTTTAGAGAAGTGAAAATTAAGACACTTCTAAGGTACCACTTCAATCTGTCAGAATGAGTAATATGACAGAAAAGGAAAATCACAAATGTTGGAGAAGATGTGGGAAAATTGGAACATAAATGTATTGTTGGTGGAATTGTGAACTGATCCAAACTTTCTGGAGAGCAATTTGGAACTATGCCCAAAGGGCTACAAAACTGTGCATACCCTTTGATTCAGGAAAACCACTATTAGGTCTGTATACCAAAGAGGTCATAAAAAATGAGAGAGGACACACATATACCAAAATATTTATAGCAGTTCTTTTTGTGGTGGCAAAAATTGGAAACTGAGGGGTCGCCCTTCAGTTGGGGAATAGCTGAACACATTATGCTATATGAATGAAATTATATACTATTATGCTATAAGAAGAAATGAGTTGGCATATTTCAGAAAAAAAAAAAAAAGAAAACTGGAAAGACTTACATAAACTCATGCTGAGTGAAGAGAGCAGAACCAGGAGAACATGTGAGCAATATTATGTGATGACCAACTCTGATAGACTTAGCTATTCTCACTAATACAATGATCTGAGATGATTGTAATAGAGTCACAATGGAAAATGCTCACCACAAGCAGACAAAGAATTATGGAATATGAATGTAGATCGAAGCATACTATTTTCACTGGTTTTAGTTTTTCTTTATGTTTTCTTTCCCTTTTGTTGTGATTCTTCTTGCACAGCATGACCAAGGTGGGAATATACTTAACGTGAGGGTACATGTATAATCCAAAGGAAAAACAAAAAGTAAAACAACTGATCTGAAGAAGAGATTGAAGAGAGATAATATAAGAATGGTTGAATTACCTGAAAGTTATGATAAAATAAAAAAGAATCTGAACACAATGGTACAAGAAATTAATAGAGAAAATTGCCTCAAGGTCTAGAACGAGAAGGTAAAGTAGAAATAGAAATAATTTACCACTCACCACCAGAAAGAAATCCTATGAAGAAAGCTTAAACGAATGTCATAAAAAGTTTTCAAACTTCGGTGGTTAGAGAGAAAAAATTGGGAGCAATAAGAAATAAACATTTTTAATACCATGGGAAAAAAATCAGAATTTCAGAAGACCTAGCGGCTTCTACACTAAAAGGCCATAAGTCTTGGAGTATTATATTTCAAAGAGCAATGGAGCTGGGGCTGAATGCAAGAATAACTTATCCGGAAAAGGTGAGTATAATTTTCAATGAAAAAAAAATGATATTTTATTAAAAAAGATTTTCAGTTATTTGTAACAAAAAACAAAACTCAATGGAAAATGCAATATAAAAGATCCAGGAGAAATATATGGAACCTGTTAAAGGCTAATTATAAGGTACTGATTAAGATCAGATATTTTACTTAAGATTTCCAAAAATGTTATTAATATTAGTAATTAATAGTAATAGTATTCTTTAAACTGTTGTCATTATTAAGGTAGTTTAAATGAGTTGGGTATAATGAGGTGATTCTAAAAAAACAGACTTGAGAACGAAAAGTTTGAAAGCAGAAATTATCTCACCAAATGGAGTATAAAAGTACTAATACAGAAGAAGCAAGTGGGGATGGAGAGGTGGTAATATTGGAATCTTAGTCTTATGTAGCTTGAAGAGGAAAAACATATATCTGAAGAGGTTTAAATGTCTTTTAATTTTTTATAGAGTTGAGAAAACTAGAGGATAGAGTAGGGGAGTGACTTTTAGAGGGGTGGGTAAAGGAAGATAAGATAATGTCATAGGATGAAAAGAGAGGCTGAGAAGGAAAATAGCGAGTGAAAATAAGATGGAAGTACATTCAAAAGTATCAATAATATGTTCTAGAATGTCTATAGCACCTCTCTTTGGGGTGGCAAAGAACTGGTAACTACTGGAATGCCCACCAATCAAGGAATGGCTGATAAAACCATGGTATATGATTGTAATGGAATGCTACTGTGTCAGGAGAAAGAATAAATTCTGTGATTTTAGAAAAATGAGGAAAAACTTGAAGGAAATAATGAAGAACAAAAAGAGCAGAACCAAAAGAGCATTGTATACAGTAATAGCAGTACTGTTTTAAGAATGACTTTGAGTGAATAAGTTACTTTGTATATTATAATACCAAATTAACTATAACAGACATATGAAAAAAGATGCTATCTGCAACTTGAAAAAGAAATGTGTGTATATTTACCCACAATACATATATACATTTATGTGTATACATATATGCATACACATAGATGTGTATATACATGTATATACATATGCAAATGCATATGTGCACATACACACAGACACATACATACATATACATATATACTATATGTATATATGCATACCTATTTGTATTTAATGATAGCTATTTCTAGGGAATGGGGGGAAGGAAGAAAAAAGAGTAAAAAAATGTACTTGGCATTTTTGTTCTATATTTGAAAGGAATAGCATCTTCTACATATATAATAGATTTGCTATTTCATATATAATCCTCTTCTTATTGTACTATGTTATGGAAATACTTGTTTTATTCCATAAGTCAAAAATAAAATAAATAGATTCAATTGATACTGCATAGCAGAACCTGTACTTGTACCTGTTTCTCCTCAATGTATTCTTGTTCTTTCTTTTATGTCTTGTATGTTACCCTTCTGTACCACGTCCTTTTCTGTATGGTGCTACATGTTCACTATCACTATGCATTTCAGACTATATGTCAAGTGCCCTGTCAAAGAAGTTGGCAATAACATCTGTCATTGCAAAGTAAGTTGCAGGAGATGACCTCTAGGGTCCCTTATCTTTTTCAATATACGTGATGACTCTTTTATTCTCATAAGTCTGTGTCTACTACTGACATTTTCTTATCATATAGCTTGCCTTCAAGCACTGATGGGTATATTGTAGTAGAGATCCTTGTTCAGATACAAAATCGACTAAATTGTCCCTGACACCTCCTTTAACACAGAGACTCAGTGATTCTGTGAAATATGCCACTTACTTCTACTATCACTCATAATGATAGAAGCACTAAATATTAATGTCATTTTATAATGGAAACAGTAATAATTTCTAAAATTATTATTAAATTAATGATGGTGATGATGATGATGATGCTATTGTGAATTTGTTGAATGTTAACTGTTAGTGGTGTGTTTCTGAATGGAAATACGTGAAACTTGAGGACACAAGAGTGGAATCAAAAGTTCTTTTGTGGGTAGCTTCTGAACTACTTCAACTAATAATGCATTGATAAGAAATGTCAACAAATGCTTGAGTCATATAGATTTGTTTGGTGACATTGAAAAGTTCATGAGGATAGACCAACACATCATTGTCTCCAGAACACAGTGAATACTTGTTCTTAAAAATGTATACCTAGTTATCAATACAAAGGCAAAGAAATATTGACCCTAGATTGTTTTAGTGTCTAAAGTTTAGCAGCTAGAGAAGACATCTGGTGGCTAGAATTAAAGATCACAAATTTGTTATTTTTCATGAATTAAGGAATAATAAAAGACTATATAACTATACATCTCAAATAATTGGAAAAAAAAAAACCTCTTGCAACAAACTCTACTGTTTCCAGGACATTAAACATTCCTTACACATAAGCAGAGAATTGTCTTATAAAAATAGATGATAGATTAAAAAATTAATAAAAATTCATTTTAAAAGGTACCATCATCTCAAATACTTAGATTATACAATCTAAATGGAATAAAAAGTTTTCAAAACATATTGAACTCTCTTAAGGGACGAAAATTCTGTGACCAATGGAGAAGGCATCACTGTTTCATTCTGACTCTTACTGAAATTGTGCTAAAGATAGCTTTGGCCAGCCTAAAAAGAAATGACCTTCTATTGCAATACTCCTTTTCTATTACAAATACATTCATTTTTGCTACTCACGCAATGGCCTAATATATGTGTGTATGTGTATATGTATGGGTGTGTATGCATGCATATTGGGACTTTCCTATAAAAAAATGAGAACAAGGTAATAATGATGCTAACAATATGAATAGTAATTGAAATTCTTAATTCACATAATATAATAATAATTTAAGTGTGTTATATTTAAAATGAAAGCCCTATGTGATACGTGAGATTATTGTCCAGGACAGGAAGGCTGAAACGTGACTAATTGTCTTGTCCAAGGTTATATGCTTAGTAAATTCTGATATTGAATTCAGATTCTGCAATTCCTGACTCAAGCATAATTCTCTATCCCCAAGGCTTAATTGTCTTAATGATGTAATGAATGATGGGGATGTCAGAGAAGATATGAGAATGATTAAGAAAGCATAGCTAATGGGTCTTAGGGTCTTCTCAGCTAGGCAGCTCTGTGTGTAGGAGGAATGTTTAAAAAGGAGAAATAATGGATAGCTTGTTAGGGCCATGGAAAGTTAGTGAACAAAGATTAAATAAATGTTGACATTATGTCAATCAATTTTAGAACTATGTCCAAAGGCCCATAAAAACATTATATACCTGGGGGGCTAGGTGGCAGAGTGAATAGAGCAACCGCCCTGAAGTCAGGAGGACCTGAATTCAAATTCGGCCTCAGACACTTGATACACTTACTAGCTGTGTGACTATGGGCAAGTCACTTAACCCCTATTGCCCTCCAAAAAAGAAAAAGAAAAAGAAAAAAAAAAACATTATATACCCTTTGTCCCAGCAATACTGCTACTAGGTCTGCACCTCTAACAAGATTTAAAAAAAAAAAAAAAAAAAAAAAAGGAAAAAAGACCTATGTACAAAAATGTTTATAGCAGCATTTTTTTTTCTCCAGTGGCAAAGAATTGAAAATTTTGGAGATGCCCATCAATTGGGGAATGAACAAGTGTAGTAGTTAATTGTGAAGGAATGCTATTGAGCTAAAAGAAATAATAATGAGATGCTCTCAGGCAAAAAGAAAACCTGAAAATATTTAAATAAACTGATGCAAAATAAAATAAGTAGAAAAAGGAAAACATTGCACATAGTAAGAGAAATATTGCAAGATGATCAATAGTGAATAAGTCAAATACTATTGATGTATCTTTTTAACTTAATTTTTTTTGTTTTTATTTAATTTTATGTTTTTTTACAACATGACTAATATAGAAATATGCTTTGCAGGGCTACACATTTATTATCTTTATCAAATTGCTTGACTTCTCTTTGAGAAGGGTGAGAAGGGAGTGACAGAATTTGGAACTCAACATTTTAAAAATGCATGTTGAGAAATGATTTTACTTGTAATTGGGGACAAAAAAATCCTAAAAACAATATGAAATAGAAAAAAAGAATTGGAGTTGGAGTCAAGAGGTTTTCGTTTGATTCATGTCTTGAATACTTACTAGTTGGTTGATCACAAGCATATCATCTCTTACTCAAGGATAGCATATTCACATGGAAAAGGAAGGATCACAATAATTGCAGTACCTACATTGGGGGCTATTCAGAGTATTAAATAACCTTTGGCTATTCAAGAGGCAACCAAGTGTCATAGTAGAGTTAATAAAATTCTGACGCCAGAGTCTGGAAGAAGTAAGTTCATCTCCAGCTTCAGACATTCATGAGCTACATGACCTTGGGCAATTCATTTAACTGCTGTTTAATATGATTCCCTCAACTGTAAGATAGAGATACTAATTACACCTACTTCTGAGGGTTGCCATGAAGATAAAACAAAATATTTATGAAGTTCTTAGAAAAATGTCTGGTACACAGTAGATACTATATAGATGAAGAGAAGAAGAAGAAGAAGAAAAAGAAGAAGAAGAAGAAGAAGAAGAAGAAGAAGAAGAAGAAGAAGAAGAAGCAGAAGAAGCAGGAGGAGGAGGAGGAGAGAAAGGAAGGCAGGAAGAAGAAATGAAGAAGTATTATCATTATGGATACAAAATGAACTTGAGCTTTCAAAACTCAAAGACCATGTTCTGAGAGTGCATTATTTATGAAGAGGAAGAAAACAAGATTGAAGTTGTGATTATTTTTTCTTGAATTTCTTCAGGATATAGTAAATACCTTTTGTGGTCTGTTTTTGAGTGTTATTAAAATTGAATCAGAAAAACTAAACAAGGATGAGAAGGTGGCTGAAGCTGCATCATGAGTCACAATGAAGTTTCTACATAAGTTTTAGCATTTTGGTCAATTAGCTACTGACAACTGGCAATATTTGAATACTCAAAAATAATTAGTGGACTGTGTGATTACACCTGGTTACAATGTTCCCTGTTACTATTAGCATACTTAGCTATGCATTAAGAACCTGGGATTTAATTGCTCTGAAACTGCCCTCAAACAGAAATCTTAGCACACCTAGAATTTACAATCTTAATTTCATGAATGAGAGAGTGTTTAAGTGACCACAAGTCAAGCCTGCTATATTATTCACAAAATTAGGTCATAATAATATTTACTATATAATCTGAGAGGTAAGACATACATATACATATAAATATACCTATATGTATACATATACATATAATTATACATATATGTATACATATACTTAGACATGTACATGTACATATATATGTATGTGTATGTAACGTTATAAGTTAGACATTGTAAGGGCTTTAGTACTACAGAGAGAGGGGCAACAGTTCCCTTTGGGTGGTTATGATAACCTAAGACTTGAAGTGGCCTTTGGATTGGGAGGGGGTGTTTCTAAGTGGGAAGTACATTTATCAGGTCTCTGGTAAGTAAGGACTGTGCAAAACAGGAAAAGAGCATTGCATGAGTAATATTTATAGTACAGAAAATAGATCTGTCTTCCGAGAATGGACAGTATGGAAAACATGGTTAGAGCAGTAGAAGGGAAACCATTGTAAAGGTTGGGCAGGGTCAGAATTGAATGTTTCTTGAGTATCATACTAAAAATTCTGTAAAAAAAAAAAAAAAAGAAATATATTAGAGACTTTTAAATCCAAACACATCCACACTGTAATCATTATTTTCATACAGCAAAATTACAGGATTTTGGAATATTGATATATTAGTAAAAATGCTTTTAATCTGTTTGTACAGAAGTATAGGTATGCATTTATGCACACACGTGTGTATACAGGAATATGCATACATATCCATATGCATGTATACAGAAATGAGTTGTTATATTCTATATAATCTATATTTATTTGTGCATATGTATACACATAACCATACACACATATAAAATCAGTGTTTGGTGATTCAATGTTTAAGACACTCGTTCTATACTTTAAAAAAAAATGATGCATGTGTAGTGATACTACTCCCATTCCAAAGTTTGAGCTTGGTTGTGCAATACCATTGTTTTAAAAAAAAAGGGAAAAAAAGTAGTATTTTGATGCTAACCATGGATTTTCCAGTTATTTATTCCTTTTTTGAAAATGCTTATAAATAAAGCTTCTAAGGAAGAGTAATATAAATAGCATTTTTTTCTGCAGTGAACCCTTAGTGATAGAGATCATGCCTGTGGTCCTCTGTTAAGGGAAGAAGGATGCAAGATCATTGGAATACTCTTAGGTGAGCTGATAGATAATCAGGAAATGATCTCAGACCATGAAAATTCCGAACGATGAGGGTAACTGCTTTGACAATTACCCAATCACCAACTGTTCTCATGTAAAGTTACTGTAGAATCACCATCAGATGTTGTATGTGTTTTGCTCAATAGTTTTATTACTTTCCTTTTTAAAAACTGAATTTGCTTCTCAAAAGCTTCACTATTTACGTGGGGACCATGGGGTATTTATCAAAGAGGTAGACAAGGAAGATATGGAATCCCTATGTCATAGGTTGGGTAGCAGCAACAGGAGCCATCGAAGATCCCCTAGTTTTAGTTCTGGGTTAAGTGTGATAGCATGAAATGTAATAGAGATAAATATAAAGCCCTCCATGTGGATTGAAAATAATAAACAGTCGCACAAACATGAGGGAGCATCAAAGCTAAAAAGTCATTCATGAAAGGGAAGAAAATAAGCTCTGAGGGGGATTTTTGAATCACAAGCTAAGTGTAAGGAAACATTATGGCACTGCAGCTAAAAACTCAATGTAAGTCTTTTGTTGTTGTTGTTGTTTTTTGGATAGTGATGGGAAATAGACCTATAATGCCATTGTTATAAGGAACTCCCTCTATCTCTGATCATCATTATTTACAGTAAAAATCATATTAAATAATGGAGATTTTTTTGTAAATTTATAGTCTTAGAAATTTTCTTTAAACATAGGGGCAAACCAATAAGCATTTATTAAGTTTTTATTATGTGTCAAAGCTGTGAGCAGTGTTCAGAAGTTGCCAAGAAGGTGGTCATTGATTAAAATTAAAAGAATATTTTGAGTCAATGAAAATTAAAGAAAGTGGAATGAACTGCATTAAGCAGCATGAAACTCACTATCACTGAAGGTCTTTGAGTTAAAATACTTGTTGAGGATGTTGTTGGAGGATTCCAGGTCAGATCCCAGATGGTTAAATTAACCACTACTGTGATGCAGAAGGACAACTGTTTCCATATGCAGTCCTTCTCCATCTCCAATTCATCCTCCACTCAACACATAAAGCAATCTTCCTAAATAGCAAATCTGACCATGTGGACCCTACATTTAATAAAGTAGGGTAACTTCCAATCACCATCAAGATACACTAGAAATTCTTTTGTCTGGATTTTAAAACTTTTCCTAAACCTGCCCTCCTCCTACCTTTCCAGTCTTCCTAGGTCCTAGTTATGCCCGCATATTTCCTGATCCAAAAACACTGGTCTCCTTTTTGTTCCTAGCATGAGAATCCTTTCCTAGTCCACTTTATGTTAACTCATTTCTTCTGATATTATCTCCAAGTTATCCTCTGTATAGCCTTTTTTAAACATAGTGATTTCCCTGATTTCCCTCTATTTTATTGCAAGTTTCTGGAGAGCAGGTATTAGATTTTGCCTTTCTCTGAATCCCCAGTGCTAAGCATCATACCTGCTACAAAGTAGACACTAAATAGTGTTTCCTCACTGACTGATTGAGTCCTCCTGAAGATATCGCTGTTTCTGTTGAAGTCACAGCCATCTGCCTAGTTACTCAGGTTCTTAACCTCAAATCTGTAACTGATTTCCCTCTTTCTCATTCCTAATAGTAAAAATAATTGTTATTCTATTTTCAAAACACCTTCAGCATCTGTCCATTCCCTCTCTCTACTTGTAAAGCCCTCGGTTAAATTTGGGTATTCACAACTTCCAAATTGGTCTTCTTTTTTCCACTCTGGGTTCTCTAGTCTTCTCCAAAGAATTGCCAATAAAGTTATATTAAGTCAATTTTTAACTTTGTTACTGACCTGCTCAAAAGCCCTCACTCTATCCCTCTTGCTTCTAGGATAAAATGTGAAATCTTCTGAATGATCCTTAGAGCCGTCTACATTGTGAATTCAAGTTGCTTCCAGAATCTAATTTCATATTCCTCTCCTTCAGAACAAGCTCTAATCGAGCCACATGGGCCTACATGCTGATACCAGAGAATGACTCCCACCTTTCATTTTGGTGTCTTCATCCTTTCTCTTTCCTGCTTCTCACAATTCCCAAGATCTTCCTCAAAAGCTTAGTTCATGCTCCATCTTCTTTTTGAATGCTTTCCTGCCTCTAGCTCCCCCTCCATACATTCACATCTGCCTCTTTTGCCTGTTCTTTGTTATATTATTTCATGTTTACTTTGCTTTCTGTGTGTTTTGTTCTCTGCTTCAAACCTAGTAGAATGCCAACTCTCTGAGAAAGGCCAGGTTTTTTTGTCTGTTTGTTTCTGTTTGGTCCCCAGCCTAACACAGTGACTTAAGTATAATAGGATCATAGATTTAGGAATGGAAGGGATCTCACCAATGAACTTAGTTTATAGCCTCATTTTATAGCTGAAGAACCTGAGGTCCAGGGGAGATGAATGAGTTCCCCAAGACTGTGCCAGGAATACCAGGTCCTCTGAACCCTCTTTGCTCTTCTTTCTAATAAGCTGTGTTCTTTGAACATCCTGGAAGGTGTTTAGTCAGTTACTGATGAATTGATTTGAAATGGATAGAGTTTTTCCCTAGCCCTTTGCCCTACATTGTATGCATGATGAGCCAGGCAGCCTTTTGGGGCAGTATATTAGTTTTCTCTATCTGTATAGTGGCCTCACTTCCAGTATTCCACATATGCTACTACACTAGTCACTTGAGACTGGCCTTCACTACATCTTTAAAAGACAACATTGGACAGTGCAAGGTTTCTATATTTGGAGTCAAAGGTTAAGGGGTTAGCCCTATGTGTTTACCTTCTGCACTTATGATACAAGGCCTATTCTGGCCTATCACTTCATCTACAAAATTGGGAACTGGGCTACCTGACTTCGAAGGTCCAGGATCCTTAATGCAGGACTTTTGGTTTTCATAGGACTCTGATGATGATGAAGATAATGATGATGAAGATGATAACTAGGATTTAAATGGCATTTTAAGTTTTACAAAGAACTTTGCAAATATTTTCTTATTTTATCCTCATAACAATCCTGTGAAAATATACTATGATTGTCCTCATTCTACAAATGAGAAACTTGGGAAAAGGGAGCTTAACTGAATCAGCCAGTGCCACATAGATAGTAAATGTGCAAGTCAGGATTTGAACTCTGGTCATCCTGACTCCAGCTCCAATGTTTTGTTTTGTTTTGTTTTCCATTGCAATGCTTAAATATTTTTAGACAAACTACCTCAACCTGATACAGATAATCTAACTTCTATCTGGAAACTAACATGGCTAATATTCATATTTAATCAATAAGTAGAACTTGAATATTGATTATAGTGAAATATTTATTCATAGGTTCCAAAATTTATTCTTTGGTCTTGAACCTCACTTATTTTCCCTCTCTAAGGCATCTCCCCCCACACTTCCAAAGTGAATTTCTTGAAACATAAATCTGACCATGTTATTCTTTGCAAAACAAATTCCAATGGAAAACTATTGCCTCTGGACTCAAGTAAAGACACCTCTTTTAGACACTTAAAACTCTTTACAACCATTCTACAATCAACCTGCTTTCTTGTCTGTCCAAACTAATTTTTACTGATCTTCCCACATAACCCTCTATCCGTCATTTCCATTCCATGGAATTGGTTTTCTGTTCCTTCATATCTTTAATGCACAATATCCTCAACTCAATGTTTCAGTGCCTTTACATACCTTCAAATCTCAACTCTTACACGGTCTTTTATGTGGATTCTCAGTTTGCCCCATGCTAGTAAACCCATACATGCATATTCCCATAAACACAAATTATGTGGTAAGCAAGCATTATGTATATATCATGCAGGTATACAAAGTATATAATACATATGTATATGCATATAACTTTGCCTACTATATACTCTTTTTGTGTGTATACATAGTGTTTACTTTGAATATAATGTATACATCCTTTTGTGAGTATATATTATCTCTCTTGATAGAATTTAAATTCACTGAGGACAGTGATAGTTTCATTTTTCTCTTTTTATGCTGAGAATTTGTTCCAACTTTCTACTGGCTGCCCTGATGTATCAGCAATTGAAATTCACATACTAATACTGAGTTGCTCATCTCACGTAACAAATTCAGTTCTTTTTTTCTACAATCCTGTTTATCTTAAGTTGCATCATTTTCCCTTTCTACCAGATCTTGATATAATCAGATTATAGATTTAGAACTGGAAGAGATCTTAGGGGTCATCAGGTACAACCCCCTTATATCTCAGATAAAACAACTGAGGTTGAAGGAAGGTAAGGGACATTCAGAGGGTGACCCAGCTAACAAGTGACAGAGATAAGCCTAGAATGCCATTCTTATTGATTCAAAATGCATCTTTCAGGGCCGTTCAGGCTCCCCTCACTACTGTTTTTCCCTTCCTCTTGGTCCACAAATCCCTCCTACTGCTCCTTCCTCTGCAGGAGACTCCATATGGATCCTGCCATGTGGACTTTCCCTCCTGTCATCCTAGTTGAAGCATTTATTACCTCTTTTTGATGATATTGAAAAAAATGTCCATTCTTTGTGAAATTTGTTCCTTGTGACGTCCTCTCACTGCAGTCCATGGCACACACTGCTCAGGACATGCAGGCCTGAATCACATCTCTCACCATATCACTCCCGTGCTAAATACTCTCAGTGATTTTTCATTCCCTGCAAAAACAAAATCAATAAAAATTAAAATATCTGTTTATGTTTGCAACTCTTCCCTGACCCAGTCTAGTTTTTCTTTTGTAGCTTTCATGAGTTAAAAAAAGGAATAATATTCAAGTGAACTATCACCAGCATGATCATCCATCTGATTTTTCCTGGAGATTGCCCTGAGTCACCTGTGGCATACTGTACAAAAACCAGTGGGTGTAGATTCAGAGAATGAAAACTTTCATCCTGTCTTTTCTGATGACTACTTTGTAACCTTGTAAAACTCACTCCTTTTTGAATTTCATTTTCTTGATTTATAAAATGAGAGAGTCAAACCAGGTGATTTTGAGCAAATCCTATGATCTCATAACTGAGGGATGTATTTAAGTACCAGTAAGTAGCATGGTTTAGGACTGGAGCACTTAAAAAACAAGGATGAAGCCTCAAAAAGGAGCTTTTGTCTGACATGGAGGGCCTTCAATAACAGGGTAAGAAGGTTGGAAATGTACTTGAAAACCGACAGCCAAAAAGTGTGTTAAGCATCTTCTAGGTGCTAAACATAGTGCATAGTATTGTGACTAAGAAGATAAAAGTTAAGTTGTCAAGGATACTGTTATCTGACAGTGGAAACAGCAAGCTCATATATGGGCATATAAAACAGAGAACAAAACATGTCTGAACCAGCGTGGTGACTGGTAGGGAAAGAACAGGTCCTCCTTTAGAGAAATTGTGGATGAGAAGCATTGTGGGAAGATGAATTATTCTCCCCCCCCCACACACCCCTTCTCTTTCAATTAGTCAGTAAACATTTTTGAGAGCCTGCTATGTGCCAGAGAGTGTGAGAAGAAGTAATGATACGGGGAAAAATGGGGAGAAAATTTGTAACTCAAAATCTCGTGGAAATGAATGATGTAAAGAAGAAAATAAATTAATTTATTTAAAAAATAAAATAAAATTTAAAAAAGAAGTAATGATACAAAGAAGATGCCAAGACTGTTCTTGCCCTATAGAGTTTCACAGTCTAATGGCAGAAACAGCATGCGAATCAATACACACAAATTAGTTATGTGTAGAATATATAAGAAAGAATTAATCGAGTGAAGTCATTAGGAGTATGTAGCTTGGGAAAATGTGCCTGTAGAAGGTGAGACGTGTGCTTCTACTTGAAGGATACTAGGAAAACTGAAAGCCAGGGCTTAGGAGAGGAAACATTGGAGGAATGGGGGAGAGTTTAGAAAAAAATTCCTGTACCTGAGCTAGAGTGTTTTGTATAAGGAACAACGAAGTCTATTGAGTGCCACTGGATTGAAGAATACTTGTGAAGAAGGTGATGCAGGAGAAGACTGGAAATTAGCTGGGGGTTGGTTGATGAAGGCCTGTGTAAACCAAGAATAGGATTTTGTATTTCAATCCTGGAGGTGATTGGGAGCTACTGGAGTTTATTAAGTGCTTGGGGGGGGAGGGGTGGCTTGGTTCCACTTGAATTTGGGAGAATCATTTTGTCAACTGAATGGATGGTTGACTGGATTGGTAAGAGAGGTGCAATAGACACATCTACCATCAAGGCTGTAACAGTCCGGATGTGGGGAGACAAGGGCCCTAAAAGCAAGGTAGCAATATCAGAGGGGGCAAGGGGCTTATCCCATGGATGCTCCAAAGGTAGCATTATTAAGCCTTGGCAAGAGATTGAAGCTCAGGGGTGAGCCATACTAAGGAGTAGAGGGTGCCACTGAGCTCATGAGCTGGGGAACCAGGAGGACTACCTTTGGCAGTAGGAGGAAAGCGTGAAAGGGACAAACATGGTGAGTTCTATTTGGGACAAAAGTTTAAGCCTTTTATTGGACATCAAACTCAAGATCCCTGAAAGCAGGTGATGTGAGACTGGAAGAGGAGCAGAGAAGTTAGGGCTGGAAAAGGGGTTTGGAGAATCATCAACAGAGAGATTACAATTGAATTCTTGGAAGCTGATGAGATCCCCAAGTGAGATAGTGTAAAGGGAGAAAAGGAGAATCCCTAGTACAGAGCCCTGAGGGCTGCACAAAGAAGCCATGAGAAGGATCAAGGTGCCACATAGGCTTCCTGATGTTATATCTAGTGTTTTCTGATTTGTGGAACAGGAATGGGAAGTGAAAATAAGTTCCTTTGAATATTGTTTTTTCCTTCCAAGTTCGTGTAAAAAAAAAAATGCAAGGAGAAATTTATCCTGAAGTTTAAAAGCCTGCCTACTTTAAAGTTAAGGGCCCAACTATTGCTGGGTTCAGGTATTATGCAAGAGATGAAGCTTTCTATGGAAATCTGTCTCTTCCTTAGCCTGCCCTTCAAGTTGCTACTCACACCAATCTGCTGCTCACTTTCACTAGATTATTTGAACATCAATACCAAAATCTAGTGAAACATGAAATGGAATAAAAGATTTATGAGGATGAATAATGAGGCATGAACAGCTATTTATGTGGTGAGAAGTAGAATATGTTTGTGAATGTAATGCTCTATATCTACGTTCTGTGTTGTGCAGGACTGAGTCTTGACTTCTCTTTGGTCACTGGTGAATGTCATTGCTATCTACAAAAAGAAGACTATAGCTTCTTAGTTAAGTTTTCAGGTGATCAGAATTTCTTGACTTTTCCGTATGATTTCAATTAGCCTCAATAAAAACAGTGGATTGTTCCTTTCACATGACAAATTCTCTCTCTTTCTTTCTCTCTCTCTCTCTCTCTCTCTCTCTCTCTCTCTCTCTCTCTC
>CM053586.1:359902124-359924249 GCA_028646515.1 Pseudochirops corinnae
TCTCTCTCTCTCTCTCTCTCTCTCTCTCTCTCTCTCTCTCTCTCACTCTCTCTCGCTCTCACTCTCGCTCTCTATCCCTCCCTCTCTCTCTTTTTCTCTCTTTCTATCTCCCTGTCTCTCTGTTTCTCTATCTGTCTCTCTCTGTCTGTCTCTTTATATATATATATATATATATATATATATATATATATATATATATATATATATACACACATCAGCAAAGCCCTTTGACAATATGGAAAATTCCTTTGATATCATACCAAAATGAAAGAGGGATGGTGATTTACTGCATGACTGGGATGCCAAATTGATAGCCCAGAAATATTTATGAAATGCCTCTTCTATGTACCAAGTACTTTGCTAGGTGCTAGAGATACAAATATGACAAAGAAAACCAGTCCCTGTCTTCAAGGAGCTTACAGTCTAATTGGAAGAAAAAAAAGGAAAGAAAACTTCTAAACAGTAGAAAAGGAAAGCAATGCACCATGAGTACAGCTAGAATCTGAATTCAAATAAACTCTCTTGCTATAATTTTTAAAAAGCATTATGTCCCCACCCTAACCTGAAAGCTCCTAACACAGTTTCCAGGTACATGATACTGGGACCTGAATCAACATGAGAAAAATCTCCTAAAGCTGAACATTCCACATGCACCCAAGTCCGTTATCTACCAAAGCCCAAGAAAACAAGTTTATATCTTCATAGATCTATCTATCAGGCAGCTCAGTGGCACAGTGAATAGGCCAGTGCCTAGAGTCAGATGGACCTAAGTTAAAATTCAGCCACAGACACTTACTAGCTGTGTGACCCTGGCCAAGTCACTTTCAACCCTGTTTACCTCAATATCTCCTCTATAAAATGAGCTAAAGAATGAAATTGTGAAGCACTCTAAAAGCTTTGCCAAGAAAACCCCAAAAGGGGTCACAGAGAGTGGACATGATTTAAAAAATGACAACTGAATATCTGTCTATGAATTCCAAAATTGGTCCTAGGGAGTTGACAGCTTTCAATGCTTGTTGAGCCACCTGTCCAGGAGCACATACCTTTGAAAACATTCAGTATGGTAGAGTGGGATGTGAACCAGGTATTTCCAATTCCAGGCCTGCTACTACATGCACAATTCTACCATGATTTGACAAATTACTAGTGACACAGGAGGTAAAGTTACTTTGTGAAGCAGCCTAGTGCCATGGGAAAAATGCTGGCTTTAAAGCCAGAGGACTGTGGTCTAATCCCAAGGCTGTCATTTATCACCTATGTGTGATCTTGGTTGAATCACTTTCTTTTCTGAGGCTATGTCTTCATTTGTAAAATAAGTAGGTTAAACTAGATGACACCTTAGCACTCTTCTGAACTGAAATCTCTAATCCCAAGTGAATAAAGCTCTCATATTTTGTAATGGATTTAAGAGTGAGTTATTTCCGTACCATCATTTGTTTCTTAGCTTTATTTAAACATTGCTGTGGGGATTATTCATATGGCATTGAAAATGGCTATAATCTGGGTGTTGTGTTAAAGGTAATACTGAATTGAAGGACTCAAGAAATGAGAGATTCCCCTCTCAACCCGCCAGGTACACTTAGTTCAGTGTTCTATTTTCTTGAAAGTTGAAGAAGCCACAGAGTGTTTCTAATTGAGTAAGGATGGTTGGCCTGGACGCTTTTCAATAAACAGGGACTCAAGAAGGAAATGGATAATCAGATGAAGAAGCATATATTCCAAGAAACAATCCAAAGGCAATCGCTAAGAAGTAGCTGAAGATATGAGGCTATTCAGTTACTTTTTGTCCAGTCGTCGGCGAGTCCCCGTCTCCCTAAGGCTCAATTCCCAATCTGAAATAGGAGATTGAACTTGATGGCTTTGAAAACCCTTTGAGCTCTAAATCTATGATCATAAAGTGAGGCCTTCTACTCCAATGACCTCATTTTACAGGGGATTCAATAGTTAAGAAAAAGTTATTAAGCATTTATCAAGCAGCCACTATGTTCAAGGCACTATGCTAAGCAACAGGGATGCGAGTAAGAAAAAAAAAGACAGTTCTTGCTCTCAAGGAGCTAACAATATATTGTTGTTTCTACTTCCTTTGGAAAGAGGATCAACAACATGTCTGTGACATATTGAGCTGTGGACAAATTGGATTTAAGTGAGGCAGTCTTGCACAAAACTGGTGGCCTCACTATCTTCTTTCAGAGTCATCAAAGTCCAGTAGTATTACAAGGTCAGGACAAATCCCGGGATTCAATGCATGACCTTAGCATCTTGGATCTCTGGCTGAGCTCTGAGCACTCCACAGTGATTACTTCAGCTACCTTCATTACCCATTGGGATAAATTATTCTCATTTGCCCATTCTGCCAGTGAAAGCAGAGACTACATTCTTGGGGTAGACATACCTGTAACTTACCAACTGGCTTGAGGCATATAGGTTACCCTCAATGCAGTTTAGCCTGTTTCCCAAGATAGTTTACCAGGATGTAGCTATTGTGCATGCTATGGTTTCTTGGAGTCACAGAGGAGAATTGAGCTCCAGGTGTACACCAGAGGTGGATGAGAAACACTGAAAAGGGCTCAGCACACCCTCACCCCAGAGGTCCTCCTTGAACACCCCATATACAAAATGGAACCAGAAAGGAGTAGGGAATCAGGGGATATCGCACATGGAGGTATAGTGCTGGTAAAGTTGAAGGCAAGCAGAGCAGCTAATGGAACAAAGTTACTCAGAATACTCTGAATATTTTCTAAAGGTAGGCTCTGAGAGGAGATTATTACTATTCTCTCCAGTCCTTCAATCAAAAGGGAGAGATAACTTGGCTTACTGTAAAGGTATTGAGTACCAAAAGCTGAATCAATCTGTCTGGTTAGGAGATTGTAGGTGATGAACTTCTCCTAGGGATGATGTGATTGTCACAGATTTGAAAGCAAGGAGATTAACCATTGGGGAAAAACCAAACCAAACTTTTTTTTTTTTTTTTAATGAGAAAACTAAAGAGGTAAATAAGTGATTTACCCAGGATCAGGCATCTAGAACAAGTGTCTGATGTAGATTATCAGTTCATCTTTCTAAGCCCAAAGTTAGTGCTCTATCTGCTGTACCAACAGATATCTCTAAAGAGTAGCATTCCAAATTGTAAAGCATAGAGAAAACTTGTTTTTGAGGTATACGAATTTGGTTTCAATTCCTGCTCCTTACACTTAGTGATTTTATGACCCTGCATACATCTCAATGCTACCAAGAAGCCTATAAATGACAAATTGCAGACCAATTTTGAATCTGTGCTACAGGGATTTTCGTTACTTGAGTTTTCCACATTGATGAAATCACCAATAAGGACCAAGTAGGTATTGCTGTCACATGGCAGAATTCTTGTTAACATTCTGAAAAACTCATTATGATCGCACGGATTTTTGTGTCTGTGATTTTCTTTCTTATTTTTCTGGTCATTAGAATGTGCTTCAATTTATTTCATAATGAGCTATTATATGGCTCTCCTGTGTATGATTTCTCATTTTTTTAGCTCTACTTAACATGAACATTTGGAAGAAATAGCAGTACAAAGCAAATCTATGAAAGGCATTAAATTAAAGTAGTAAGCATTCACTTCTATTCTGAGAGGCAGAAAAAAAGATGGTGACTTCACCAAAGGGACCACAAAGTCTAGCAAGGGAATGCCAATGAAAGCAGATAATTCTGCTCAAAGTGGTGGGAGAGCAGAGACCTTTCATTGGTTTGTCAGAGGTGAGAGTTCTTGGAAACTGATGATTTGCTAATATTTTATTTGGGCAATGATAATACATTATGGCACTTGGCCATGTGGTACTGGCTTTGAGATTTAATCAGCACCTTGACAAACAGCATAACATGTTCTGAAACTCTCACTATGTGTTTGAATCTTTGAACTATGATTAATCGTGTGATTAAATGATTTTTATTTTCTATTAACCTTCCTCCCTGGCTTCCATACAGAGGAGAACACCTAGATTTTTTCACTCCTTTTTTATCTCCTCATCTCTTCCCATCTCTCCATCTCCCCTTCTCCACATGTAATTGCTCCCTTAATGTGCATAAAGGAGGGTAAACAGACAGATGATGCTAATTTGTCTTGGATTTACTGTCAACTTCACTTGGGCAAATCATCTTGTTGCTTTCTTATTTCTGGCTCCAAAGTTTTTGTTTACTTGCTTTGATTTTATAGCTTGGTCCTCACATTTGAAGGTCATATTGCCTTGGCCTCTACTTAGTGGTAATCAAGGCTGCATCAAAAGGTCACATATCAAAATGAGCAGTCTATTTGCTTATCAAGATGAAGACTTGTTTTAGAAAAAATATGAAACAGTTGAGGAGATTTTCCTCAAACGTTAAAAAAGTCACAGTTTTCTTCAAATTCCAGTTATGTTCTTTTTTTTTTCTTTTTCTTTGTAACTCTGATATTAACAGTCATACGACTAATATGTACTTATCTGGTTGATAGGCTTAAATTAATACCATTAATATAAATGGTATTTCCTCATTCCAGAAACATTAAAAAAAATATGAGGAGAACTGAAAAAGGTAGCTCAATTCCTTTTTTTTTTTTTTGCAAGAGATGCAATTAAGTGACAAGGGACAAAATTCTTCCAAGACTGGCCTGGCTTTCTTTTCAAGAAGGTCAAATATTTTGGGGGGAGATTTCTCAATATGCAGTGAACTGCCTTCTTCAGTTTTCTGCTGAAGTCAGATGGCTTATGGGTCTTATGAGCATGGGAAGCTGAAGTGTAGAGCTGGTAGCAAAAAGATATGTTAATGTTTGGATTTTTCTGAATGTTGAAGTCTTATCAGGGAGAAAAGGACCCAGGTTTACTTAAATCTCTTATAAAACATTAGGCACAGAAGTGATACGCAGTAAATGTTAAATACTATGGTAGTTGCTTCATAACAGAATTATGCTATTTTTTTATTATACTTTCACTTTTATAAAACTGTATCTACATACTCAGCCATCCTGCTTAATACTCATAGGATAACCCAATGAGGCTGCTGATGGTGATGATTTAAATAATTATTCAATAAGCATTTCTGGCAGGTATTTGGGAATATCACTCTCATTTACAAAATACTTCCCCTCCCCCAAAAAATGTTTTCTTATAACAATTATATAACAGAGATGTTATAATCACATCTGTTTTACATTTAAGAAAATGACACTCAGAAGGGATAAATGATTAACCCATGGAAACACGGTGAATGGTAAGTATATGGAAGATTGCTGTGAAACCAGGTATTGCTCATTTCAGCTTGAAATCTCTAACCACTGTCTCACCCAGCCTTCATGGTATGTATGTATATAGTACTTTGAAGATCGTAAAAACAAAACAAAACAGCTTTAAATGGATCTTCTCATTGGAGTCATACAACCTACCCATGAGATAGGTCCTGTAGATGTCCCATTTCACAGAGGAGGCAAGTGAGGTTCTTAGAGGTTAGGTGACTGGCCCCGGATCACACATGTCTTAAATGTGAGGCAGATTGCTCATTATGTCTCTGTGACTCTAGGGTCAGTGTAGGATATCCCTTATATCATGCTTTCTCTTTCCTCACAATGTCTGCAAGGATATTGAGGATTATCTTTGCTCTCCTTTTGCCATGGTACTAATTGATTCTGTGAGTTCTAACTCATTAAAAGAGTTTTAGTGAGAATTTACTATTTTACATGTATAAGTTATTTTAAAATGTGTGAAGCAATTTACATATACTTCAATTAAATCTCCCAATATCCATGGGATGTATACACTAGAAAATGACTAGTCTCATTTTAGAAATGAAGCACATTAGATTAGAGAAGGAGGTGACTTGTCCAAAGTCACACAGATCCCAGGAGTTAGAAATGAGATTCAAACTCACATTTATACAACTCTTAGTCCTATACTCTAGTCACTATGTCATGTGGCCTTTCTAAAATCTCCTCTGTGACTGAACTAAGTCAACCACCTGATTAAATGACTAACAGAACATTTTAAGGGATTGATGGGCACACAAAATCTAATCTGAAGAAAGTCTACCTGTACATGCCGGCATGTGAGGTGAACATAGAATGAAGCTAGAGATTCTGAAAGTTAGAGTAAAGGAAGTGATTTATTCCACATGTGTGGGAAAACTTGTTCAGAAGATCAGCACTAGGATATGGAGTGCCAAGTTTGGTAAAGTACAATGTGAGAAATGTGGAGAAATATCTGGAAAGGGAAACTGGATCCATATTGTGAGGGGCTTCAAAGGCCAACCTGAAGATTTCCTATGTTATCAACTTGTCAAAGAGGAGTTAATGGTTATTTCTGAGAAGGGAAGTGAAATCATTAGCTTTACGCGTAAGGAATACTCTGATGACTAAATATGTCACTGTCCTTAAAGTGAACCAAAGAGACACATAGAAAAACATCAAAAAAAAGAGGCACCTATTACCAATTGCTATTTTGCTCTCATGATCTCATTGATTAAACACTCTATGTAGAGCAGTGAAAACAACAATTGGGATCTTGTCTCTGTGTGTAATGGGGCTGAGAGAGGAATGCCTGAAATCAAGGAGATCAAGTAGGATTTTTGTTGAAATAGTTTAGAAGAGGTGATTATGACCTGAACTAGCAAGTGACTCTGTGAAGGGAAAGAAGGCAGACATGAGAGACATTGAAGAAACGAAATAGGGGCATCTTATCAATTGGTTGGATATAGAAGTCAAGATAATAGAATGTAGAGAAATGAATGTAGATTATAAAAGTACACAAATAAAAGGGTATTCATCTTTTTTCATGGAAATAATTGGTGTTGGGAGATCCCAATCAGTCTAACATTGGATTATTGAAAAAGAAAATCGTACATATATTTGACAAAGGAGCCATAAGATAAGACAAAGGGAACAAAGGAAGTGTCTTCTTCTATATATGGTATGTCTTTATGTAGACATACATTTATTAGTATGAGGAAACTTTGCCTTTGGAGTCTCCATTAAGCATATGATAAGAGATAGACAGCATTGGCTTTAGAATCAGAAGACCCCAACTTGGCTCCAGCTCTGGTACTTCACTAGCAAAGTGATCCTTGTTAAGCCAAAACTCCTGTGATATTATTATCCCAAATACAAATGCTTCTGGGAGTATTTGCAGCATCTTTTTCCAAATAATTGTTATGTGGATTCAGTTCAATTCAATGAACATTAATTAAGTGCATAATTAATAAGTTTACTGTTCTCTAATTGGCAGCAGGGATACAAAAAAAGGAGAATGAATGAGTAACACAAGCCTTCACAAGGCCGCCAGTCCGCTGGGGGAAACACCAAAGACACATACTGTGCAATATGAGCTGGAGCAAGAGCATCCTGCTTTCCAAAGATCCATTCCTCAATTTCCACCATGAGCATTGACACCTGGGAAATAGACACACAAATCAGGATTCAATTGATTGTTTTGTTGATTGTGTAAAGCTAATGAATTGATAGAGAGAATGTTAGCGATGAAAATTCACCTTCCAAGTGAATCATGTATAAATTTTTTTTTTCTTGAGAATCAGATTCCAGCCTTTTAAGAGAATGACCTGCATAGATAAGCACATACAAATAGATTCAAGGTGGTTTGGTGGAAGGCCAAAAGACTTTAGGAGGGGATCAGCAAATACATCCTATTGGAGGAAGTATTTAAATAGCTTTGAAGGAAACATGCAATTACAAGGGGCATAGGTAAGGGACATTCTAAGCAAGAGCCAATGCAAAGGCCTTGTGGTGGGAGTGCTTTTTTTGCAGTAAAGCAGGAAGGTGAGTATATCTTGTTCCAAAGAGACCATTAATGAGGGTAACTCATAATAAAGCTGGACAAAAGAGAGCATATATTGTAAAGGGCATTCATGCCAAATTGAATGGTTTATATTTTATCCTAGAGATAATAGAAGGCTACCAGAGGATTTTTAAGGACATTGACATTGTCATGCTTGTATTTTAGAGAAATCAATCTTGCACCCATGCAGAAGGCTCAGTGGAGAGGGAAAACACTTGGATAAAAAAAGGCTAATTTCGAGGCGATTTCAATAGTCCAGGAATTTAGTGATGAAGGTGGGGACAAGGACAGTCAAGGCGCTGGTGCATAGATAAGAACAATGAGCCAGGGGTTGGGAAGCCCAATGTTCAAATGTGATCTCAGACACTTATTAGCTTCATGACCCCGAGAAATACATTTCAATTCGATTTGCCTAGGTTTTCTCTAATATACGATGGGAATAATAACAACATCTACCTTACAGTTTTGTTTTGTTTTTCATGAGGATCAAATAAGATGACATTTCAAAGTGCTGAACTCAGTGGCTGGGACATATGAGGTGCTCCCGTTCTCATCTAATGTTAGAAGTGGAAAGATGTGAGAAATCAGTTGAGACAGAATAGATATCGCTTGGCAACTGTTTCCATGTGTGGAGGGAGAGAGAGTGGTGAACACCAGATGACTCTGAGACTGGTGATCTTAGTGGCTAAAAGAAGGGTTGTGCTTTCAATAGAAATAGAAAAACTTGAAGAAAGGCACCATTTTTGTATTAGGTGATAAATTCCATATTAGACATATTACGTTTGAGATGCCAATGGGACAGAGTTTGTAATGTCAAACAGGCAACTGCTGATATGGCCTTTGAGCTCGGGATATATAGATGAGCTTGGCATCTTCACAGAGTTGATTAGGGAACTCATAAATATGGGGTAAGACAGAAGAAATAGAGTCTAGAGAAAGAAGTAAAGAAGGCTTAGCACAAAGATACATAGTACTTTGCCTTGTTGGTACACATCATATAACATCAGAGATTTCAAAGAAACTGAAACAAAGGATTAGGCAAACCAAAATATAAAGGCCTACGGCAAGTGAGAAGAGACTGAAAAACCTAATGTGTCTGATGATTTTCCACTCCTCATTCACTATCAGGGCAGTTAGGTGGTACAGTGGATAGAGTTTTAGGCCTAGACTTAAGAAGACTCATCATTCTGACTTCAAATCTGGACTCAGACACTTATTAACTGTGCGACCCTGGGCAAGTCACATCACCCTGTTTGCCTCAGTTTCTCATCTGTAAAAATGGCTGGAGGAGGAAATAGCAGACCATTCCAGTATCTTTGCTGAGAAAACCCCAAATAGGGTCTCTAAGAGTCAGGCATGACTGAAATGACTGAACAGCAACACTCACTATCAATATTCTTGAGTGCTTATAGGCCTGGGGTAGTTCACCTCTTGGTTAGCTGGACTGAAGGAGGGAACATTGCTATGTCTTTCTTATGTGTGCATAGAAGTGACTATGTATTAGGAGATTTCTTTCTTACTTTGTGATGAGGTGATTTCTTTTCATTCAGCTTTCTCTGATTGGAAAGCATGATACAAGACAATTTCTCAATGAAATCCAAAGCAAAGATACAAAGATCAATCCAAAGATGGCCAGACTTTTGCTTTGCCCATTATCAGCTCATGCTCCATTGGCAAAAGTTGGTTTTGGAAACGAAACAAATATCCAGGAGTAAAGTAGCCTGAAGAAACAGATGTTATTTGTCTGTTCTAGACCTGGAAGTAGCAGAGAACAGCTGGTAACTCAGAGTGATAGTGAAAATTTACCATATAAATCATCCTTCAAGCAACTTTCACGAGTGAGGCCTAAAGATGAGAAAACAACAGCAGGAAAAGCCTCCCCTCTAGGAGCTTGCCTTTCAGTCTGGAGATGGTATGGGAGTGGCATAAGGATATGGTTTGCCAAGTGATGTTACAAAGCAAATTATAGAAATACATACTTACTAAACCCCAGGGAGATCAGGGGAAACTACACAGAGGAGGTGACCCCTCAACCCTGCCTTTAACAAGTAGCAGGATTCTGAAAACAACACAAAAGTGAATGTATTCCAAACATGGAAGATGGTTTGTGATAATGCATTGATAAAAGTGATGGTTTATTGAATCTATGGTCCAGGTTGCCTGGAGGATAGAGTGGGTAAAAGGGAATGTATTGAAAATGAAGCAGAAAATGTAGTGTGTACCCAAATTGCTGAAGACACTAAAGTGTCAGGCTGAGAATTTTGACTTTGAGCATACTGGCAATGTGGGCACTGCAAGGGTTTGAGCAGAGGAGACATTCAGTCAGATCTCTGACTTTAAAAGAATTTGGAAATAACAGTCCTGCCCATAGTAAGCAATGAATAAACAAACACATGTTGCTTGACTTTTCCTATATGTGTGTCAGTGCAATGGTGAGGAGATATTGGATAGGATGCTCAGTAGGTCATCTAGAATTTAATTTTAAAAGTATCTACCTAGGATTGGTAGCCATGAACATTGGAGAGAATGCGAGGGCCCCCTTCCAGCATCTTAGGTAGCATCTCCTCTCCCTCCGCGGAGAGTTGGGAGAAATATACATGGACGAAAGGTTCCTTGGATGACAGAATGGTGCTGGCTTTTGATATTCATTATTTGACAAATTATCTACATTGTTGAGATCACAGATATGTCCAATTATCAAAATAGTAACATACACGTGCTCCATTGTGGTCTTACTTCCCTACCTCCTAGATTGCATGAAACTTAAAAGTATAGACCTAGATTTTTTTAAAATTTTATTTAACATTTTATTTAAAATTTTGAGTTTTATATCCCTCCTTTTGCCTTTCCCTTCCACCTTTACTGAGATAGTAAGCAATCAGATATACGTTATACATACAAAATTATGTAAAATATTTCCCTATTAGTCATTTTGTACAAGAAGATTCAAATTTAAAAAATGGAAGTAGAAAATAGCATGCTTCAGTCTGTATTCAGTCAACATTGCTTGTAGGTGGAGAGTATCCTTCATCATTAGTCTTTTGGGATTATTTTGGAATATTGTATTACTGAGAATAGCCAAGTAATTCACAGTTCTTCATTCAACAGTATTGCTGTTACTGTGTATGACATTTTTCTGCTTCTGTTCACTTTACTATGCATCAGTTCATGTAAGCCTTTTGCTGTTTTTTTTTTCCTGAAATAAACCTGCTTGTCATTTCTTACAAAACAATAATATTCTGCTACAACCGTGTGCCATAGCTTGTTCAGCCATCCCCCAACTGATGGGTATTCTGTTGACTTTTCAATTCTTAGCCAACACATAAAGAACTGCTATAAATATTTTTATACAATTAACGGAACTGGATTTTCTATTTCTTTCATTTCTCCCCCATTGCCTGATATGCAATTTTTGTCATTCAACAAATATGTCTAACAAATAATTTGTTGTGAATATCAAAATCCAACAAACCTTCGTGTGATGTTAATCTGCACTGTTTAGGATCATTATTGATATCACTGTCATTTTGCTGTGTGTCTCTGGATTATCATTTAAATGACCACAGTCTCAGTTTCATCATCTCTAAAATGGGAGTACTAAAAGGAGCTATCTCATGTAACTATTAGGAGGATCAACTGACACAACTCACATAAAGTCCTTTGGAAGCTTGAAATTATTTAAAAATGGGAATGATCCTTATTATCATTTCATTTTTCACTTGAAAAATAGTTTTCTTCTTCAGTAAAGAAAAAATTCTTTTATCTGATATGGTTTCATTGTTTTACTGAAGAAAATATAATGTGATGATACAAGATATGGACCCCTACCTTTTTCTTTTAACTGAGACAATCTCATTTTCATCCAGATGAACCAATTCAACAGAATAAAATGGGAATCTCCCCAAGATTCAGATTATAGCGTGCTTCATCATTGCTCCTTTATGGTGTCTTCAGTGTTTACTGACCCAAAAACAGGTTAAATGCTGGGAACTCAATTGAAGAAGAAAACTTTTCTTCTTGTTGCTGGAAGATTTGTCTTGTTATGGCTTTCAGCCTAGTGGCCCATGACATGGTATTTGGTTCCATTTTCTACGCATGCTGTTTCCAGAACCCCTCCTGTTTCCAAGAGGAAAACAAGGCTCAGCCAGGCTTGAATGGAAGCTGGAATTCTCTCCTCAGTGGAGGACACTAATGTGAACATAAAATAGATTTAGAAGGCAAAATTGGATACAGCTGTTCCCCACAGAGTTACTCAGCACTGTCTGCCATATGTAGCTATCTCTCTATGTGTGTGCTCTCCTTGCTTGATTGAAAGCAGACTAACAAAGTGGCCCCGATCTGATCAATCAAGAGGAAGGAAATATACTCTAGCCATATGAGTAACAGACACTAAGGCCCCATTTCATCCTTCTCACCCAATGACAGTCATTTAAAAAGCAATATTAGAATCATTCACCAGATATATGTAGGTAGAGTGTATGTGTGTATACACATAGAGAAAAAGTGGGAGAGTACTATGATAGAATTAGTTCTCATATGACCATTATATATGAAAATTAGGTTAGAATTAAATTGGAAAATTTGATACAAGGCAAGCAGAACAGTCTTTTATAGGATCTGTTTTAGGATCATATTGGATTACTTTGAAACAGGTCAACACAAAAGGCAACTGTCTTTTGTATTTTGCTGGGGAAATCCACACAAACTTATATATAGTTTTTACTACTGGGTCTTTGTTAATTAGGATGACCTCCACAAATTAGGTGGCCCAAGAAGACAACTGGGCAAAGTTTATCAGATTGGCAATTTATGCCAACTCTCTTTCCAAGTTGGCCTATCAGAAACTTCATTAAATGCCAAGGATACAAAGAAAGATGACAAAATCCCTGGCCTTCAAGAATTCCAGAGTCTAAGGAACATAGATTTTACAAGTATAAAAAAAGAAGGCAATATACACTTTAAATTACAAAGAACCAAAAGAAAAGACAAGAATTAAGGTGACGTGGGAAAGGCTTCTAGAAGAAAGTCCATTTTTTGCTGGAATTTGAAGAAGACCAGGGAAGTCAAAAAGCAAAGATGAAAAGAGAAAACATTCTTAGAATGGTGGACAGAAAGGAAAATTCCAGAGTCTGGAACTTAGGATATATATTTTTCTATTTCTTTCCAGGTCACTGTGAAGGGCTGAAGCTTCCTTAATGAAATTGAGAAACTAGAATTATGGGTTGTATAATGTTGTCAGTGGGCAAAGCTGAAGATGAAGTTTCAGCCTTTGGGGAGAAAGTAGCTGTCTCTACAGCTTTTCCCAAGTGATTTCTGAGGTTATTTGCTTGTCAATGTGTTTAGACTGTAAATGCAACATTCTTTTGTCAAACAGAAGTGGAGGATTAGACATGTCTGAGGAGACACTTGAACAATTAATAATTAGGCAATAATTAGTTTTTGGACATGGAAAAGAGATTATGGAGATGATATAGAAAAATACCTTTTTTAAAGCTAAAAGTCTCTTCAAGGCCAATTATCCTAGCCATAGCTGAAAAGGAGAATTCTCAGAAGTATTTCTAAGTAGTGTTCCTCCACCAACTGCTTGAAAACATCCAAATAGAGGGAAAGACCTACACTGTCCATGAAATTCATTTTTAGATGAGTAAACATTCCTAAAGTAATTTAATAACTTGTTGAATTTAATGAGGATAAGGAACAATGGATCTAGTACTTGAATCCAATCTTCAAAATGCTTAATTCAACTCACTTTCAATGACCACTCATTACCCAAACCTTCCAACTAGTGCTGTACGTGAGAATACATAGGTTCATTCTGATTGCTGGCCTTGCTTTCTGACATCTCTACTTAATTATTTGTTTGGTGGTTTTTAAATGAAGACAACTTTTCTTTGAAAGAATGTAAATGGTTATTGGTGAATTCCAGGTTCTAAAGTCAGTATAGAGTTGTGAGTAGGTCCAAGAATCCAGAAATAGTACACAATATAATGACAACTGTGTGTGTGTGTGTATATGTGTGTGTGTTTCCTTTCTTCTTGCTCATTAGAGGCAAGGAATAAATTCTAATTCTGGTTAGATTATCAAATGTCCCTGATTCTGTATTGTACCACAAAAAAAGTAAAAATTCACAGTTAGAGCTCTGAATAATATTGGGTCACTAGGGTGTTGACCCAGGACAGCAGATCACGGCATTGGCTTCATGCTCTCTGAAGTCATGTTTAACAGGACTCATAGTCTGTTGCTTTGGTGGTCCACGTCCACAGATGGTGTGATAGTTCCTGTGTTTCCACCACAGGTCCCTGTTTTAGGGCAACTCAGTTCTAGGATCAATCTTCTGCTACTCCAAAATTCTCAGGTCTCATTCTTTGGCAGAGTAAGTCCATCCTCTCTCTATGTGGCTACATCTTCCTACTCCCTAACTGGATATGCTACAGGGGAAAAAAAAAAATACTCCTAGTTATAATGTTGTTGTTGTTGTTTTTAGAACATTACATTTATAAAGAACATTCAATTTTATAGAAAATCATTTTTCAAATGTCTTCCTCTGCAGCACACAGGTAGAATTTAATATGTTGGGGTTTTTTTGTACTCTACAAACAATAAGTGCACTGGGACCTTCTGTTCTTTCCATCTTTCAGTTAATTGTGAAATCACAGAGATGTGGCTCATTGCAGGATATTGCTTGTCAGATCCTGATGATTTCCTACTAATGGACTTATCAAGGAGGCCCTCAGGCCACATATAGATGACTCTCATAAAGTTTTCATAGAGCTGAGAAGGATGCAAAGGAAGGGTTGTGTGACAGAGTTTATAAAGAATTGGCCTTTAAATCAAGATGTCTTGGTTTCACAACCAGTCACCCCACATATACTAGCTATGAGACTCTGGACAAGTCCTTTAACTTCTCAGTGATCTTGGCAAACTTCAAGGAATGTAAGTTGTGAACAAGCTGCTGAACACATTGTTTGAAGAACTATCCTTAAATTACATGAGTGCTCAGTAGCAACAAGGTCAAAAGTCCAGACTACTTCTCTATGTGAGAAAATGGCAATACAGTTTGCTAGCTACTATTTACCTCTATTTCTGTTCAGTCCCCTTCCCTTCCCTTCCTTTTCTTTTCTTTTTTCTTTTCTTTTCTTTTCCTTTCTTTTCAAGAAATCAATGGCTTTTTGAATGTTAAAACACAATGAGCAAAGTCCTTAGCTGGCTTTCAAGTTAGAGAACTACTTACTCATGGGTATGAGCAACAAACATTGAATAAAATAGTATAAAGAAGGATGAGTAGAGTCCCTGTGATCTCCTAAACCCTGAGGGAATTAATACTTCCTTATTCACAGCCCTGGCCTCATAGTCACACAGGAGAGAAAAGGCCATTCTGGCAGGCTTGTAGCTGTAGTCTCTCTTCTATGTGGCTAGAGGTGGGTTTTCACTTGGTGCTCAGGAGCTTCCCCTTCTGTTGCTCCACCCATGCCTCAAGGTAGGCAGCCTACTTTACTGCTACTTCATGCTATTTTCAAAGGTTAATCATACTCTCTTCTTTCTTCATTATGACTATATTATTCCTCTTATACACATTTCCAGCTCATCCTCTTTGTCCCAATTATCTTCTCTATTTACCTTATTAATAAGTCCATTTTCTTTTCCCACTTCTAAGTTATCACCATAAGAGAGCATTGGTTCTTTTATGATATATCAGATTCAGTATGGGAGGTGTCTGTCATTAAAGAGAAGAGGTAAGTCTTTTTATTTTAAATTTTGAGTTCTATTATTCCAGTTTTCTAGGGAAACTTTATCAAATAAAATTCAGGTTTGACTAATGCCTATAATCTCTGTACAGTGGATTAAAAGAATCCCTCCTCGAAAAGGTGGTTTTTCTTTGGCTTTATTTTATTTTTGTTTGTTTTTTAGTATGAAGTAGTAAATACTGAGCATAGGAGAGCTACTTATTGCCTGTCTATCCACTTTTCCAGTTTTCTTACAACTTACTTCATCTTAATCTATGATCCAGCTACACTAGCCTACTTGTTCCTTGAACACATCTTGTCATTTCCCACTTCTAAGTCTTTGTATTTGTTGCCCCATGTCTACAACGTTTTTTTTTTTTTTCCTGCTCATCTCTGCCTTTAAATTTCCCTGACTGCCTTTAAGACTTTTCTCAGTTTTTATCTTTGACTGGTAACCTTTCCAATCTCTCCACTTCCAAGTGCCTTACATTTGAGATTTCTCTCCACTTTGTCCATATAACTTATGGTATAGACAATCATGGGATAGTAACATAGAGGTACCATCCCAAAGTCAAGTTCACATTGGCAAGCCAGGTTAGTGATACTTCTCTTGTTAGGGGTCCTAGAAGACCTTGAGAAAATGGAAATATATTAGTAATGATATAATTTATGAGACCACACAACTATGCTTTCCACCCCTCAAACACATATACAAAATTAATAGCTGATAGAAGCCAAAATAAATTCAAACTTCAATCTTTTTTAGAAAGTGGAATATACTAAAATGGTAGCATGAGAAAAATGAGTAGAAAATATTCATACACCTATGGTATGTGACAAGTTCTCTAACAAATATAAATTGATGAGATGCCGGGGAAAAGTGGACTCCAGATTACAGCACATTGGCAATAGAATATTTTGTAACTCCTAGAAGTCGTTTAGTTATAAACCATCTTCTTTCTTTTGTAGTAGCTTCATGAAGTTCCACTTGGGCATGACTTTTTTTTCTGTTTCTTTTCCGGACATGTTTTTGGTAGGGTTTTGAAGGTACTTTTCCTTAATGCATTAATTTGTACTTGGCTCCTGATGCATAAACTATCAACAGTACCTGAGGATCCTCCCTACTATGGTAGAAAGAAGTAGAGATTCTATGAACATAGAAGTTGACAAGGTTGTCATCTAGCAAAAAAGAAATAAGGGGAAACACAAGTCCCCCCAATTCCACCACTACCAGCCCAGCCCCTACCCCAGTGATTCTCAGAGGCTTGGGTGAGGCTTCATCTTTCACTTTCTCTGTAGGTGCTGGAATGACCTAACTTTCGGAACTTTTGAAGTTTTTACTTTGATTAATTGATTGATTAAATAGAAATGCCTAAGGTTTTTCAACACTTAGTTCATGCTTCTGGTTTATTGACCCAATTGAATTGTTTTCCTCCAGCAAAGGTAAGCAATTTAAGTGGTGAGAGATAATTAATTCATTCAATGGACTCCCATCCATATATATGGACATAATTATATGCCTATTATTTTTCCTCAATAAATCAGTGGGTTTTTGCTTCATTTTGTTTTGTTTTTTCTTGGCTTTTTGTTGTATCCACAGTCCTTAGTATAGTGGACGACACAAGGAAATGATACATGCTTCCTGACTTATTGGCAAAAAAACAGTAAAAAATTCATTTTTTTGTGAATTTTAGACATAAAATTGGTTATTGATTAATGGATCATTTGCCATAACTCCAGAACTTTGGCTTGGTCCATACTTTAAGGATCTGTTTAACACTGGAACCATAGCATTGCCAAAAATCTTTAGTCTGGAAAAGCTTTGAACAATACATCCCTGTTCTGGAAAGATATCTTGCTTTAATTCTTTTAAAATGGCACTAAAACTAAGAAAATATGAACAAAAATGTCAGTTACCCAAGAAATGGAAGGTCAGGAGAAAGTAACATTACAACCACCTATTCCCAAGAGAGTAAGAAAAGTGTCATCTCCTGGAAAGAAACCCAGTTTCCTATGGATCCTGCAATTTCATGAATGATAGCTGGAAGCCAAGAAATTAGCAGCAAGACATTTCTAACGAGGATGTTTAAAAGTGTCTTCTGCTTTAATCTTTCTGGATCATTGTCCATGCTTTCAGAAAAATGTGAAGTCTAGCCTTTCAGGTGGGTTCATTCCTATAATGTCAGCAGGTTTGCTATATTTATACATTCAGATGTGTCTTCCCAAAATTGAACTTGTATGCGATCTAACTATACCTAAGGCATTCTTTGTAACTGAGTATCTGCCCTTTAATGTAATGATCCACTAGTGAATGAGATGCTCGTCAGGCATAGAATAAAAAGAACTAATAGATCAGCAAGTCAGTCAAAAAACATTTATTGTGATCACTATGTACCAGTCACTGTGCTAACCTCTAGGGATAGAAATAAAATCCAAATGAAAACAGCAACAGTAACAACAGCAGTTAAGGATCAGTCCCTGTCTTGCATGGAGCATTCATTCCACAAGAATATACACATGCAAATGCCAAGGTGTATAGGCGATAAAAATGAAGTAGAAAGTAATGAAAGAGAAAGGCCATCATCCAACCTAGGTAACTTTGGAATGGAGTCTTGACAAAAAGCAAAGGAAGCTAAAAAGTTGGGATGTATCAGCAGAGCATTCAAAGAATAGGAGACAGCAAGTCACAAGCAATGGAGAAAGATGAGAATTGAAGTGTTTGATATGTTAAAAGTAGCCCATTGTAGCTGTATTGTAGAATACATAGAAAAGGGTATGATAAAAAAGTATTAGATGGGAAGGAAGGGGCCAGGTTTGAAGAATATAGAATACCTAAGAAAAGACTTTATATTTGATATCAGGGATAGTAGTGAGCCTCTAGATCTCATGGAAAAGAGTAACATGGTATGACATAGACTTTATTAAAATCGATGTGGCAGCTTAGTAAAGGATGGATTGTAATGAGGAGAGTATTGAACAGTTGGATTGGAGTAGAGCCAACATGGCAAAAAGAAACCAGGAAGTTGTCGGATCTCTCCCCATTTTTCCTACTAAAAAATATTAAATCAAGCCTCTAAAAGAACTTTGGATTGATGGAATACACAAAAAGAGTAAAACAAATTTCCAGTCCAAGATAACTTAAAGGGAAGTCAGGAAAGGTCTGTTGCACTTGGGAGTACAACCCTGTGCAGGCAGTATCCAGGTAAGCCAGAGGGAGACTCTTAGCCAAAATACATTTTGGTAAGCAGGGCCCTGCAGTTCTGGTTCAGCAGAGCAGTGGCACAACAGGCCTGCTATGAGACCTACAGCCCAAGTGAAGCAGAAAAATTGCCAACCCTGGAAAACAGGGCATAACAGGTGTTACTAGACCACGCCACTCTAGGGTAAGGTGCCAGCCCTAGAAGCCCCAGAATAGGAATTTAGTTACAATACCACTAGCCGTATTGCAAGAAGATTAGAACAACAACTTCTGTGCCCCAGAAAGGGACCTCATGTTTTGTTGTTTTTTTTTTTCATGAGCCAAAAATAAAGAAGAACCCTTGACCATAGAAAATTGCTGTGGTGACAGGGAGGATCAATACACAAACTCAAAAGAGGATAACAGTGTCAATATACCAACATCCAAAACCTCAAAGGGGAATATGAATCATTCCCAAGTCCAAAACTCCTTCTTGGAAGAGCTCACTAAGAGAGACAAAAGAAAAATTTGGGAAAGAAATGAGAGGTAAGACAGAATCAACAGCTTGAAAAAGGAAAGATAAAAATCTACCGAAGAAAACAATTACTTAAAGAATACAAATGGCCACACAGAGGTGGGGGATTGTGGTGGTGAATACACTGAAGAAAACAACTCTTTATAAAATGTGATTAGTCGAATTGAAAAGGAGGCACAAAAATTCCCTAAAATGAAGAACTCTTTAAAAAGTTAAACTGGTCAAATGGAAAAGGAGGTACATAAGCTAAATGAAGAAAACAATTCCTTAATGTTAGAATTGGGCAAATGGAAGCCAATTACTATATGAAATCTTAAGAATCAATCAAATATAATGAAGAAAATGGAAAAAAAGAGAAGAAAATGTAAAATACTATATTGGAAAAGTAAATCCTGAAGAGATAATTTAATTTTGCTACACTTCCTGAAAGCCAAGATTAAAAAAAAAAAACAAAAAACAAAAGAAAAATAAAAAACACAGCCTGGGCACCTTCTTTCAAGAAATTATCTAAGAAAACTGCCCAGATACCCTAGAACCAGAGAGTAAATTATTCATCAAAAAAAATCCACTGATCCTCTCCTGAAAAAGATCCTAAATTGAAAACTCCGAGGCATACTGTAGCCAATTTTTAGAGCTATCAAGTCAAGGAGAAAATATTGCAAGAAGCCAGAAAGAAACAATTAAAATATCAAGGAGCCACAATCAAGATTGCATAGGAATTAGCAATTTCTTCAGTGAAGAATCAGAGGACTTGGAATATAATATTCCAGAAGGCAAATGATGTTGGATTACAAACAAGACTCAACTTCCAGCAAAATTGTTCATAATCTTTCAGAGGAAGAGATGGATATTCAATCAATTATGGGACTTTCAAATTTTCCTGATGTAAAGACCAGATATTAACAGAATATTTGATTTTCAAATAGTAAATATGATTTTCAAAACCTAAAGAGAAACATGGAGAGCTAAATAAGAAAGAAACAACAACAACAACATGGTGTTAAATAAACTTAACTTGTTAACATTCCTACATGGGAAAAAATATGTTTTGTTTTGTTTTGTTTTTTACTCTTAAGAACTGTATCCCTTAAGGGCAGCTAGATGAAGATACTTAAAGGCTGTGAGTTGACTTTGACATGATGATAAAAAAAAAAATAAAGGACAAAAAAGGACAGTACTGGGAGAAGAGGAAAGGGGAGGCAGAAAGAGGTAAATTATTTCACATGAAGACTCATGAAAGATATATTATTTAAAAGGGAGAAGGGAGGGTGTGAACATTGTTTGTTCTCATTAGATTTGGCTCAAAGAGGAAAAAACACATACACTCATTTGAATAAAGTTATCTATCTTGCCCTATAGTAGGAGGGGAAGGACAAAAGAAGAGGGGAATGAGACTAACAGAATGGAGGGTTGATTGAGGCAGGTAGTGGTCAGAAGCAAAACACTAGTGAGGAGAGAAAGGGTGAAAGGAGAGAGAAATGTACAAAAAGGAGGAAAATAAGATGGAGAGAAAAACAGTTAGTAATCATAACTATGAATGTGAATGGGATGAATTCTCCCATAAAATGGAAGCAGATAGCAGAGTGGACAAAAAAATAAAAATAAACAGAATTCTATAATATGTTCTTTACAAGAAACACATTTGGAACAGAAAGAGATACACAAAATAAAGGTAAAAGGCTGGAGTAGAATATATCAGAATATATTATGCTTCATCTAAAGTTAATTTTTAAAAAGTACAGAGCTAGAAATCATGATTTTAGACAAAGCAAAAGCCAAAAAAAATTAGATCTAATTAAAATAGACAGGAAGGAAACAAAAGAAGGGGGAGAAAGAGAGAGAGAGAGAGAGAGAGAGAGAGAGAGAGAGAGAGAGAGAAAGAGAGAGAGATTCTTTTCTTTTTTTGCATTTAAAAGCATTTTTTTTTCCAATTACACGTAAAGATAGCTTTCAACATTCACTTTTGTAAGATTTTTAGTTCCAAATTTTTTCTCCCTTTCTGCCTTGCCTCATCCCTTGCCAAGACAGCAGGCAATCTGATACAGGTCATATGTGTACAATCAAGTTAACCATATTTTCATATTAGTCATGTGAAAGAAGAATCAGAAAAAAAGGGGGGGGGATCACAACAAAAGGAAAAACAAAACAAAACCATCAAAATAGCATGCTTCAATCTACATTCAGATAGCTTTTCTCTCTGGAAGTGGATAGTATTTTCCATCATGGGTCTTTTAGAATTGTCATGGATCATTGTATCACAGAGAAGAGTTAGGAGTATCATAATTGCACAATGTGGCTATTACTGTGTACATTGTTCTTCTGGTTCTGTTCACTTCACTCATCATTAGTTCATATAAATCTTTCTAGATTTTTCTAAAGTCTTCCTGGTGCTTATTTCTTATGGCACAATAGTATTCCATTATACTCATATACCACAACTTGTTTAGCCATTCCACAATTGATAGTCATCCCCATAATTTATGATTTTTTGACACCACAAAAAGAGCTGCTATAAACTGTTTTTGTACCTGTAGGTCCTTTTCCCTTTTTGTGATGTTTTTGAGATATAGACCTAATAGTAATAACACTAGATGACAGGGAATACAGTTTTATAGGACTAAATAGAGTCTTCCTTAAAGTAATAAGTAGCATCTATCTAAAACCATAAGGAAGTATTATATGTAATGGGGATAAGATAGAAGCTTTCAAAATAATAGAAGGGGTGAAACAAGGATACCCAATGCCACCACTATTATTCAATAATGTACTAGAATTTTTAGCTTTAGCAATAAGAAAAGAAAAAGAAATTGAAGAAATTAGAGTAGAAAATGAGGAAACAAAATCGTAAATGATGTGATGGTATACTTAGAGAATCCTAGAAAATCAATTCAGAAA
>CM053586.1:359924749-359943799 GCA_028646515.1 Pseudochirops corinnae
TCTCATCCCCATCCCCCCTACTCTCCTGAAAGGCAAGATACCCAATTTAGAGTGTTGATCATTCCTTCCCTAAGCTAAATTCAATGAGAGTAAAGTTGACCCATTCCTCTTTACCTTCCTGTTCTTCCCCTCCATTCTAAAAGTTATCCCTTGCCTCTTCTATATGAGATAATGAACCCCATTCTGTCTCTCCCTGTGTCTTCCTATTCTATTCCTCTCCCACCTCTCAATTTGACCTTTTAAAATAACATCTCTTCCTATTAAATTGATCCTGTGTCCTCTGTCTATGTACTGTAACAATAATGCAACATTCACAACACCCACAGTGGTTATGAACATGTTGGTATAGTTGTGAATCACAAAATGTAGCAAACTCTCCACATGGAGGGAAGAACCAAAGCTTTTATTCAAATACCAGAAAACTGAGTCCCAGAACCAGAAAGACAAAGTCATTATAGCAGTCATGAAGTTGATACACGTGGTTAATGCAGTGAACACCCACATTCCCAAGACTTCAAAATAGAACAGGCTCCCTCAAGCAGGGATCCCTCTCTCACTCACTATAGCTCCTCAGCCTGGCTCTTGGAAATTCTTGGTAAAAGTTGCAGAAGGATAATCTCATCAAAAAGGTGGAGTCTCCAGGTGGTCACTGAGAGAAAATATGACTGTCCTGCTGGTTCTCTTCCTTGCATACAGTATAGCTCCTCCCTGTTCTGCCCCTTCCTGTTAAGGTGTTAACTACAACCAAATTTTATCTACTTCTGTGTTAGTTGAAATACCTTAAACAAGGTGGTAACTTGAAGGAAGGTGTTAAGTGTCTTTTTACTAAGTGCCAATACAAAGGGGCATGGAAGATCTTCAGATTCCATTAACATTACATATACACATATATACAGACACTCAGATTTTTATTCATATGCATATACATAAATACATACATAAATTCATACATATATATATTTATGTATACCCTCCTATATAGAAATATGTGTGTGTGTATACACACACACACATTTATATTCCCTTCACCTATCCTCATACTGAGAAAATTTTCATAAATTATAATTATCATTTTTCCATGTTGGCATGTAAATATTTCAATTTTGATAATTTTCTTTTCCATGTACACCTTCTCATACTTCTTATATTTGAATGTCAAATTTTCTATTCATTTCTTTTTTTTTTCAGCAAGAATGCTTAAAAGTCCTCTACCTCATTGAATGACCATATTTTCCCCTGAAACATTGTACTCAATTTTGCTGGGTACTTGATTCTTGGTTTTAATCCAAGCTCCCCTGACCTCCAAAATATCATATTCCAGGCCCTTCAATCCCTTAATGTAGAAGCTGCTAGTTCCTGGGTTATCCTGATTGTGTTTACACAGGATTCAAATTGTTTCTTCTTGGCAGCTTTTAACATTTTCTCCTTGATCTGGCTACTCCAGAACCTGGCTATAACATTCCTAGAAGTTTTCTTTTGGGGATCTTTTTCAAGAGCTGATCAGTGAATTCTTTCAAGTTTTATTTTGCCCTCTGTTTCTAAAATATGAGGGCAATTTTAATTGAGGATTTCTTGAAGGATGATTTCTAGGTTATTTTTCTGATCATGGCTTTTAGGTATTCTAATAATTTTTAAATTGTCCCTCATGGATCTATTTTCCAGGTCAGTGGTTTTTTTCAATGAGATATTTCACATTGCCTTCTATATTTTTTTTTCATTTGTTTGGATCTGTTTAATAGTATCCTGATTTCTCATAAGGTCATTTGCTTCCATTTGCTCCACTCTAATTCTGAAGGAATTATTCTCTTCACTGAGCTTTTGAGATTCTTTTTCCATCAGCAAATTCAACTTTTTCAGTCATTCTTCTCCTTGTTGGCTTTTTGGTCCTCTTTTGCCATTTGACTTAATCTGTTTTTTAAGATGTTATTTTCTTCATCCAAGTTGTTGACTCTCTTTTCATGGTTTTCTTGCATCATTCCCATTTCTCTTCCCAATTTTTCCTCCACTTCGCTTTTTGATTTTAAAATCCTTCTTAAGCTCTGCTATGGCTTCTAACCAGTTTACAATTTTCCTGGGAGCTTTTGGTGTGGGAGATCTGACTATGTTCTCTTCCTCTTGTTCCATGCTTTGATCCTTTTTGTCTCCCAAAAAAGGAATCTAAAGTTGGATTACTGAGCTTGGTTTGCTTCCTCTGCCTGCTCATGTTGCTAGTCAATTAACTTCATTTTTGAGCCACAGTCGATCTCTGCTTCCTGGGGGCAGAGCTTTGTCTAAAATTGCTGGGCTTTTTGGAGCTGCTGGAGCTATTAGGAGGCCGCTGCCTTTACAACCCCACCAACTTTGGCTCACTGGTCATACATCTCAGGACTACCACCCAAGACCATCATCCAAATCCAGGCAGATTAATGCCACAGTACTTAGCCTCTGAAGGATTGCTTGCCCCCCCAGCAATCTGCAGGCTAAGAGCTCTGAAGGAGCCACATGGAGGTAGCTGCAGACACCACACCTCTGCTACTTTTTTTTTTTCTGGGGGTAGCAGGTGTACTATTCTATTCTATCTCCTCCTGGACCAAAATGTTCTACACTGACCTTTTACTTTGTCTTAGGCATTTATGGATTGAGAAATCTGGAAACCCCTATATCTCTTGGTGATTTACTCTCATGAAGGCTTTTCTGGCTGTTGCTGGGTTGGGAAATGCTGGGGCTAAAACCAAGACTCAGGTGGGACTGTGCTCTGCTTCAGGCATGCTGAGAAGGACCCTTCCTGCCAGCCTTCTGGGCTTCCTTAAATGGGAGATTTGTTTCTCTCTGTCACTTTTTGGGTTTTGTAGCTCTAAAGTTTGTTTAGAGTCATTTTTTTTACATGTATTTGAGGAGGTGGAAGCTGGATCAGCATAGAAGTGCTCTTTCTACTCTACCATGATATGAAGAAAATAAAATACTTTCAGTTGCTTATAAAATTCAAAGTACAGTCATTTCTTCATAGCCATGTGAAAGTCAAGTATTGAGGTCATGCCACTGACTCAATGAGGCAATGCTGAGCAACCAAAGGCAAAGAAGATCTTGTGGTTGATGTATAGGACTTGTCCTAGTCCTGCTCAGCTGAAGAAGTCCAACACTTCTCAGAATTCAAATTGAAAATGAAACATCAGGCATTCAGCTCATCTATACTCAACAAGGCAGAATAACTCGAGAAGCATTTGCTGAACTTGAATCAGAAGATAAAATCAGATTGGTACTGAAAAAAAGACAGGGAAACTATGGAACAAAGATATTTCAAGTATTCAAGTCAAACAACACTGACATGGATTGGATGTTGAAGTATACTTGTACAAATCATCCCAACATTGCCAATGGTTGCTTTGTGCACGTTCAAGGACTCTTATTTGACTATAGCAAGGAATAAATTGTTTATTTGTCTTTTTTCTTGGATGGAAAAGCATGCCAAGTATGATAACATTGCTGATTGACTTCCAGGGGAGGAGTATGGGAGAGTCCTTCATGCAATTTATTTCACAGGAAATAGCTGAAAAGACTGTAAAGAAACGCAAGGAAAGAATAGAGCACAGGTACATTGAAATCTTTAAGAGTAGCTGGACAAAAGTTTATACTTGTTATGATTCTCCTTGAAAGCTAATTGCTATGCAGTAGCCAGGTCCTTATGACTGGCTTTGAGCTGGCAGAGAATATAATAGCATTGGTAGAGGATCTTAGATTGAAAGAATAAGGAGAAGTATCTGTGGTGGAGGTTATGGAGGCCTTGATGAATACAGTGGATGAAATGATGGATTTTGCTTTCAGTTGTATAGATTTGGAAGAGACTTGTTACTGTTTTTCAGAAATTTCTGATCATAGGTGTGGAGATGGTGGCTTCACTTTCCAGAGTATGATAAGACATAATGTACACATGACAGAATTACCTTAGAAAGCTTCCAAAAATTATATTTACATTTTATTGTCACTGCTCTTTCCTTTTCAAGTCCACATTGAAATTGAACCTCCAGTCAAAGTGACTGGAGAAGCAGATGTTGAATTAGTTATGCATGAAGATGATGTGGCAGGTACGCCAAAAGACAAAGCAAATATATAATCCATATATGTAAAACTCTTTTTGAATTCTACAGTAGAAGAAAGTGATGCTGTTTATGGTGACCAAACGATGGAAATCATGGGTTTGTCTAACCAGTCCAGTTACTACTGTCTAGTTAGCCAGCTATTGAGTAGGGGTTATGGAGGAGGCTACAGTGTTCAAAGCAGCATGAGCAGATATAACCACATTTTAGAGGAAATCTCCACTGATTTTCAATCAAACAATGCATAGGGAGCTGAAGAGTGATGGACAACAGCTACTTACAGCTGCCAGAACCATGCATCTATGGGAGCAAATAGAATGGGAGGGACGTCTGGAATGTCTAGTATCAGTGGTGGATAGGGATTGTAATCCTGATCACTGACTATTGGTCAACTTTTCATAAAGAAAAACAAACAAAAATGAAGTTCAACAATTCTGCAATACCAACTTGTGATTTATGCTTACAGTAAGTGAAATCAGCATTGTTTCTAAAACTTTAGGTTCAACATTTCTGAACACAGAAAAACATTCATCTAGATTGTAATAACAAAGTTGAGTAAAGACTATAACTGTTAAACAATTTCAGCTTTTCTCAAGGTAGTTATGTTGTAGGAGTGTACTTAAGCAGTAAGCAGATTCAGGTTAAAGCAGTTCCAATTATGTTAAATGTTGCTTTTATACCATATTATATGGAACACTGTTTTGAGATGCGTGTTGGGAGACGTGCTTTTTTTTGTAAAACAAATATAGAAACTTTGAACTTCAGAAATGAAACATTTGGCAAGTTTGTTCTAGTTTATTTCATTTACTATCCTGTAAGGCATGTACGTTTAAGCTTTTTTTTCTTTTAAGTTAATGGGGACAACTTTAAGATGCAATAGGGATACTTTAGGACTTAGTTTTGGTATTTGTGTCAACCACTGAGGCCTTGATTTAAATCTTTCATTGTATTGTTTTTTTTTTTTCCTTTTAGGCATATTAAGCCAAGTGAAACTTGTTCAGGAAATCTTCCTTTAAAAAATTTCTAAGTACTAAGCAATTCCTTCAAATTGACTCCTTTATGTAAGTATAAATCTGGATAGATGAAACTTCCAGTGATGACATGGAAATGGAGCCTTTAAGAATGAATGTTTCAGTTAGCATAAGTGCAACATTCTAATTAAATTATATAAGTGAATTCATGGTGGTTGGATACGATAGAAACACCTTTGCCTCTATTGGTCTGCCTAAATTAATTCACTCAAAATAAATATTCTTTAAACTTAAGTGCTTTATTGGGTGAGTTGCTGTCTACATTGACAAATTCATTCTTCAATAATTTATATGAATGCATTCTCAAGTATTTCTGACTCCCTGGACAGCTAATGCTTTAGCACATACATTAAGAGCCCTTGGGCAAATGATTGCTTCTAACTTTCTTTGACAACATAAGAAGACCAAACATTGCTGCATAAACCTAATATAACTGTTAGAAGATTCATTCATTTGTTCATTTATCAGTTTAATACAATGATACTTAGGATATTTAGATACACATTAGCTATAAAGTCATAAACCAAGAGTTAGAGGTACCTCAGAAGTTGTCTAATTATTACCTTAGACCAAAGATCATAGACCTATGAACAGATAATACAGTTCAACTTCATCATTACATATTAAAAAAAAAAAAAAACTAAAAACAAACAGACAAATAAAAACCCAAACAACCAAAGCCTGGAGAGTGTAAGGAATTTTGTGAGGGCATAGGTGTGGGACAAGGGTAGGGAACTCGTGGCCTCAAGGCTACATGTAGCCTTGGAGGTCCTTGGGTGCACCCTTTTGACTGAGTCCAAGTTCCACAAAACAAATACTTTTAGTAATGGGGTTTGTTTTGTGAAATTTGGATTCAATTAAAAGGTCACACTTGATGATGTAGAGAGCCACATTTGACCTCAGGGTGTCAGGTTCCTCTCCCTTAGACTGCAGCGACATATCAGAGCCATAATTTGAATACATATCCTTTGACTCCATGTTCAAGGCTCTTTTTCACAATATTACACTGATAAGAACCTTGTGATGGCATACTGACAAAAGGTTACTCAGTCCATCTTTTATGCCCTCTTAAGTGATGGCCTAAGTGGAGGAACAATATTTTATTATGTTTATTCCTCATTACCAAAATCCCTTTGCCACCATCACTCAACACCTTCTGTCCTTTTGAAGTTCTCTATGTTTGTGTTATCACTTGGTTCAACTACTTTTACTGATCATGTACTAATTTTAAGGTGATTGCCTTTTCTTTCTCTCAAAGAATTCATTTTGTTTCTCAGTCTTACTTATTCCAACCCCTGAATTTTTTTTTCTGTTATTTAATTTAGTTTTGGTTTTTAACATTCACTTCCACAGGATTTTGAGTTCCAATTTTTTTTTCATTATCTCTCCCCTCTCCCTCCTCAAGATGATGTGCATTCTGATAACCCCTTTCCCCCACTGGCACTCCCTTCTATCACTCCCATGCCCTTTCACTTATTCCCTTGTCTTCTGTTTTCCTCTAGGGCAAGATAGATTTCTATACCCCATTGCCTGTACATCTTATTTCCCAGTTGAATGTAAAAATAATTTTTAACATGTGTTTTGAAAACTTTGACTTCCACATTCTCTCCTTTCCTCCCTCTGCACTGACCCTCATTGAGAACGCAAGCAATTTGATATAAGCCATACATGTGTAGTCACACAAAACACTTCCATAATAGCCATGTTGTGAAAAACTAACTACGTTTCCTTTCATCCTATCCTGCCCCCATTTGTTCTATTCCCTCCTTTGACACTGTTCCTTTTCAAGTGTTTGTTTCTGATTACCCCTCTTCCCATTTGACCTTCTTTCTGTCATGCCTCTCATCTCTTATTCCTTATTCCTCCCCCCCCCCACTTCTCTGTAGGATAAAATAGATCTTCATGCCCAATTTAGTGTCTATATTATTCCCTCCTTAAACCAAATTTGATGAGAGTAAGGTTGACTAACTCCCTTTCACCTCCCTGCTCTTTCCATCCGCTGTGAAAAATTTTTCTTGCCTCTTTTATATGCGTTAATTTACCCCATTCTGCCTCTCCCATGGTCCTTCTCCTAGTACATCCCTCTTTTACACCCTTAATTTTATTTTTCAATTATCATACCTTCATAATCACCACACTCTATGTCCTCCATGTGTGTGTATATCCATACACATATACTCACACAAATACACACACACACACACACACACATATATAATGTGTGTATACGTATTCCCACCAACTACACTAATACTGAGACATGAGTTACAAATGCTTCTTTACATGCAGTAATGTAAACAATTCAACTTTAATAAGTGTTTTATGATTTCTCTTTCCTATTTATCTTTTCAGGCTTCCCTTGAGTCTTTTATTTGAAAATAAACTTTTCTATTCATCTCTTGTCTTTTCTTAAAGAATACTTGAAAGTCCTCTATTTCATTGAATGTACATTTTTCCCCTTAAGGAATATACTCAGTTTTTCTGGGTATGTGATTCTTGGTTTTAATCCTAGATCCTTTGACCTCTTGAATATCATATTTTAAGTCCTTCTATCCCTTTATGTAGAAACAGCAAAATTTGTGTTATCTAATTGTGTTTCCCCAATATTAGAATTGTTTCCTACTGGCTACTTGAAATATTTTCTCCTTTACCTGGGAACTCTGGAATTTGCCTACAATATTCCGAATCTTCCTTTTAGGATCTCTTTCAGAAGGTGACTGATGGATTCTTTAAATTTATATTTTCCCTTCTGGTTATAAAACATCAGGACACTTTCCCTTACTATTTTCTTGAAAGATGATGTGTAGGTTCTTTTTTTTTTTTTCCCCTGATCATGGCTTTCAGCTAGTCCAATAATTTTTAAATTATCTCTTCTGGATCTATTTATATATCATTTGTTTCTTCAACATGATATTTCACACTGTCTTCTAATTTTTCATTTTTTTGGTTTTGTTTTATAATTTCTTGATTTCTCATAAGATCATTACTTTCTATTTTCCTCATTCTAAATTTTAAGGAATTATTTTCTTCAGTGAGTTTTTGGTTCTCATTTTCTATTTGACCAGTTTTGCTTTTTAAGTCTTTCTTCTCCTCATCAACTTTTTTGATCACTTTTGCAATCTGAATTAGTCTTTTTTTAAGGTGTTAATTTTTTCAGAATTTTTGGTGTCTCTTTTAGCAAGCTATTGCCTTGTTTATCATGATTTTCTGGTATCACTCTCATTTCTCTTTGCAATTTTTCCTCAAATTCTATTACTTAATTTTCAAAATTCTTTTTGAGCTCTTACAGGGCCTAAGGCCAATTCATATTTCTCTTGACAGCGTTGGGAGTAGTAGCTTGAATTTTGTTTTCTTCTGATTGTATGTTTTGATGTTTCTTTCCATTGAAGTAAAAATCCATAGTCTGATTTTTCCCACTGTTTGTTCATGTTCCCAACCACTTACTTTCCTTTTTAGCTCATTGTCAATATAGCACTCTGCTTCCAATGTGTGTGTGAGAGTGTACTGTGCTAAGCTCCAGGGGTTTTATGTAGCTGTTTTCAGATATATTTCTGGCTACCTTTAAATTTTCAGCTCTTCTAAGGTAGTAAAATCAGTGGAGTGGTGTTTTCTACTCTCTTGGCCTGTACTCTGGTCTACAAATGACCACAAGCACTATTTTCTGCCTTGCAACTGTGAGGAGGATTCCATTTTCACTGCTGCCATGAACTCTATCATGCCAATGCTCCTTCTTAACCAAGGACCACCACCCAGGACTATGCCCCAGATCAAAACATGAACAAAGTAAGAGAATCCTGTTTCAGTGCCAGGAAAGAGATCCCTGAAAGCTCCCACCCTCTAATTAGCCTCTCATTCCCCCCACTGTCTGTGGGCTGAGAGCTCCAGAAGCACCCACTACTGCTGCCACCACCCTCCACCACCACTGCCTCATACCAGTTTTGGGCATACTATGCTCTTCTCTCGCCCAGGTCTGAAAGACTTTTCCTAGTGACCTTCTACCTTGTCTTTGGCATTTTGTGATTGAGAAATCTGAAAATCACCATGCCTGCCATTGATTCAGTTCCCTGAGACCTATAATGGCCCTGTCTATGGTGGCACGGCCCATGGTGGACTCTGTTTTTCTCCCAGCCCATTGCAATAGACCTTTTCTGATGATCTTCCAAGTTGTCTTGAGCTGAAAATTTGATTCACTCAGTCATTTTGTGGGTTCTGCTGATCTAGAATTTACTCAGCATCATTTTTATAGGTATTTGCAGAGTTTGAGGGAGAACTCAAGCAGCTCCCTGCTTTTCCCCCACCATCTTGGCTACCCCCCCCCCAGGCTTTTTATAAATACAATAAACTTACAAAATTTCATCACTTTGCTCTTTGAATTGGTCAACCACTTAAATTCTTATGACATCCTACTTCCCAATACCTCAACAGAGCTCAATCATATTCTAGGTCAATTACATATAGCTTTTCTACTTCAATTATTGAGATGTTCAAAATTCCTTTGTCCAGTCATATTTTCTTCTCCTTTTATTTTTTTTCTATGCAACATTACTGATACTTTGATATTCCGTTACCATATTTTCAGTACCTTGACCCTAAAGTTTTCTCCCAGTACATCCTTCATCATCTACCCACACTTTCCCCCCATCAAAATCTTGACCTATGGTTGATCCAGTACTTATTTCCTGGCATTTAATAAATCATTGTTGATTGAATGACTGACTAGTCTAGTCAAATGGGATTTCTTTTTTTACTTTTGTGTCTTCATAATATTCTTTTAAGACACATTCCATTGCTTAAGGGCTGGTTCCCTCAGTAACAACTTAATCCATGGGATCCCATGTATTTTCCCTATGAACCTTTATAAATCATTATTCCCAGATGATGTTGAGTCCCCTGCTCATAGCCACCCCTTCATAGCATCATAACATGTTCTTATTTTAAAAATTGATTAAATTGTAGAGGCCATCGAATTCAATGCCATCCTGTTACACGTGAAGAAATAAGTATAGAGATGATTGAGTGGTCTGCCTAAGGTAATGCACATATTAACCATGAGAGGCAGGATTTGAACCAATTTTTCCCCTTCTACATAATCAGGGCTTTTTTTCTCTACTAAACCCTTTCCCCTTGAATGCCAAACTCCTGTCCTCATATCCCGGGACCATTCAGATTCTGTTGATCTCTAACTGACGGTCACTGTCCAAACAACATATTCTAATTTTTTTTTGCTCTCTTACAGTTCCAATGTCTACCTCTTTACTTGTCTACTTCAATCCATTCTAAGGATTCAGAAAAGCATTTTTAAAAGTTTCCCACCCTCTTATATTTACCTTCCGCTATGTAGACTTACTAGATCATCAACATATTTCTTTGAAACAACAACAATAACCAAAACAAAAAAAAATATTTTATAGGTCATATCATGTGCTTCCATATTGTTCTATTCAGAGAAAACCCATTGTTTTTCTTCTCCAATGGGATTCCATACTTTTGTGTCTTCAGGATATTCTTCTGAGACACATTCTATTATTTATGGCTTGATTTCCTTGTTACCAGCTTAGTCCATGGGATCCCACCTATTTTCCATATGAACCCTTACAAATCTTAATTCCTAAAATTTTATTTGCAGGAGATACTGCCTGAATATACTCACTTCTATCAAACATTTTAGGAAGAAGTGATCACATTCTCCTCTCCCACTAGGGGTTCTCATTATTTCTACTACCAGTGAACAAATAGATATATCAAGGAGTAATTGGCTTTAAAAAGAAAAGAAAAGAAAAGAAAAGAAAATGAACATAAAAAAACTATCCGAATGAAGAAAGCACCCATAAGTACTACACAATGCCTTAGGGCCATTCTTGTGATCTATTTTACAAACTTCTTTTCTACTCCCATTATCAGTTCAAGTAGTCTGTACTATATGTCAGTGTTGAAATTTCCTGATTCTCTCTCCATTGATATACACTTAAATAATCTTTGTCATGATGGACTTCTCTGACTCCTGTATATACTCACATGACTATGTTATCTTGATAAACAATATAACCTCTCCCCTTACTTTCTACCTATCTTGTTTTTTTTTCTTCCTTCCTTCTTCCTTTTATGCCTTCCTTCCTCCCTCCCTCCCTTCCTTCTTTCCTTCCTTACTTGTTTCCTTCCTTCCTTCCTTCTTTCCTTCCTTCATTCCCTCCTTCCCTCTCTCTTCTATCCTTTCTTCCTTCCTTCCTTTTCTCCCTTCCTTCCTCCCTCCCTTCCTCCCTCCCTTCCTTCCTTCCTTCCTTTCTTCTTCCTTTCTCCCTTCTTTCCTTCCTTCCTTCCTTCCTTCCTTCCTTCCTTCCTTTTGCATCATAACCAACCAGAAATATGTTTTCTCAATGAATTTCATTCTAACAAGCCTTAGGGATGTGTAAGAGTTCAAATAAACCCACTTTCTTATTAAGATGCTTAGCTACACATATTTGCTACTGACTCCTCTATTGGATTTTGTGTTTTGTGACCTACATATTGTTTCAACTCCCCTTCTTACTTCTTTGCAACCATTAAATAAAGTGCCTAATTTTGGTTATATACATAGTCTTATTTTTATCATTCTTTTCAGTTTAAAAGTCCTTCCATTAAAAAAACTTTAAAGATAATAGGAAGATATTTTTTTAGTTGCTACATTTATCTCATCTCTGTCCAGAAATTCTTCACTTCTATATTTTAAGCTCTGTAATAAAAATAAAAATCCCTTCCTTTGTTTTCTCTCACAAGATGGTTTTTGTTTCTATATTGCTTTGTTTTGCAGGGGTGGGAGTGGCACCAATGAGGAAATTACAATGTTTGTATCCCTGGTCGTCAGTTTCCTGTCCAGGATTTGTAATTGATGGTGATATGTGTTAGGTTCCTTTAGGGCATTGTCATCTTTGCCAATATGAATCACACTACCGGGTAGTTGTCATCTGTTTTAAATAAGGCTTGGACTCTGTTATAAATGTCTTCACAAGACAGTAGACCACTCTGCCATTGTTCTCAGGTCAACAAATAGTTGCTTTTAACAAGAAATCATCAAGCAATACTGTTCTCATCCTCCTCTGCCCCATATGTGATAACTGATTTCTTTCCTGACAGCTTCTATGACTCAAATCCATCATTCTTTGGAGGGCAAATAGCATTTATTTAAAATTACTTGTAGGCTTTTACACTTTAACACTGAAAACCTACTTAAAATCCTGTAGTGAACAAATTAACTTATTTAGTTATTAATTATTAAATTAAATTAAGTATTTTACTACTAATTAATAAAATTATTCCACATTTTAAAAACTTCCAACAAGTCAGTCCTCTGAGTACTATAGAAGATAAAGTTAAGAACAATTCAATTTAATGAAACAAGCATTGGCTAAAAGCGTATTGTGTGAAGGACACTTTGGTAGTCACTAGTGAAGAACAGTTAAATCAGATGTGGTTGCTGACATTTTGGAGCTTAAATAACAGAAAACCAATGTTGATGAGGGCATTAAACAGTTACAAACAATATATGGGGAGGTTTGAGGAGAGGAAGCTTGTATTGCATTAGGCCAACTATAAGCAACTTAGAGCTGCAAGGAGGCATAAAGAATTTCCACAAATCTCCCATATTAGAGATGAAAAACTGAGGCCCAGTAAATTTATGTGATTTGCCTAGTGTCATACAAAAATTATGGCAGTGTTAACTTTCAAACCCAGGATTTAATTTCGATTCAATGTTCTTTCTGGAGTGCCAGACCATACTCAGTGCCAAAAGCCACAGTCTCTTGAATCTTTCTCATCTCATGTACCATACGTTATGAAAGTTAGTAGCAATAATAAGGGGTTATTTTAATTGTCTACATTGAAATAACAATGTAACTGGTATGTCATCAGTATAAGCACTCTCTGTACTGAAGCAGAATGGAAGTCTAATATTTTTATAAGTCACGGAGATAAAAATTGAGCTGCCCTGAATGTTTTTTTTAATGGATTGAATGGATGAAAGTGATAGGGAAGCTCATTTCAGACATGGAAAGTGTGAACAATTAAAAAAAATGCACCCCCCCCTTTTTTTTAATTTAATGGCTCACTCTTTAGTACTTTGAACTTTTATTAGAGCTGGATGTTTGACAGAGCCATTGGAGTCACATTTCTCAGGGTGAGGTAAGACAAAGCAGATGAGAGGATGCACAGATTTCCACTAGCTCAAGAGCAAACACTCAGTGTCAGGTTAAAATATATGAGAAAGGCCCAAGGCGTGAATTACCTTTCTCACCAAATCTAGGGAGAACTAGAAGCCACTGACTAGGGAGCAGCATTTCTAGAGAATTTGGGAAGTAATTACTAGAGGAGCAAAATATCGTTCTTAATATTTGTAGCTTATTAATAAAGGGAATAGGAGACCCATTGGTGGGTAACTAGGGGGACAGAAAGGATTTATATTTGTAGCTACAGTATTGCTATTTTAGTGTATCATCAAACATATTATTTCTTCTTTTCTGACCACCATCTTGCATTTCTCCCTTCCTTTATATCCTGATCTAAGACCATTCTTGGATCACTTCAAACATCTATCAGCAGTGTATTAGTGGCCAAATTTTCCCACGCCTTCTTCAACATTTATCATTTTCCTTTTCTTTCCTATTAGTCAATCCAAAAGGTAAGAGGTAGAAGCTTAGAGTAGATTTTATATGAATTTCTCTAAACAATAGTAATTTAGAGTATTTTTTTCACATATCTATAAGTTTCTTTGATTTCTTTTTGGAAAACTGTCTGCTCATATTCATTGACCATTTATCACTTGAGCAGTGACCTGTATTACCATACAGCTAAATCAGTTCTCTATATTTTTGAGGGGGAAAAAAGAAAAAAAAAGTTTTATTAGAGCCACTTGCTATATTTTTTTAACAGTTTTCTGCTTTCCTTCTTATCTTTGTTGTATTTGTTTGTTCAAGTCAAAACTTTCTTTTAAATTTAATTAAAAGCAAAATTATCCATTTTACCCCTCCTAATGCTCTCTTTCAATTAATTGTGTATAAATTCTTCCCTTCTTCATTGATCTGACAAACTATTTTGTGCTCCTAATTTATTTATAGTTTCACATTTTATGTCTAAATCATGTGCCAATTTATGACTTCTCTTAAAATATGGTAAAAGATGTTGTTCTATAACCTAGTTTCTCACATACTCTTTTCCAGTTTTCCCAGAAGTTTCAGCAAACAGTGAGATCTTGTCCCAGAAGCTTGGATCATTGGGTTTAACAAGAACTAAATTACTATGGCCATTACTACATGGAATAAGTGCATTTCATTTTATATATATATATATATATATATATATATATATATATATATATATATATATATATATATATATATATGGGCTTGCCTACCCTTGAATAATTGATAGCATATCAGTTATAAAGATCTGTATTGCATGAAAAATGTTTGTTATTATGTTCCTATAGTTCCTGGGTTTGTCTTGGCTGTTAGATTTTTTCAGTATTTCATGTTGTCTATAGTCATTTTTATTTTTTTTTTCTATCACTTGCTGCTTGACTTTGTTGATAATATATAGAAATGTTGATGATTTATCTGGACTTATTTTGTATCCTGTAATTTTGCTAAATCTGTTAGTTATTTCATCAAACTTTTTAGTTGATTCTCTAGTACTCTTTAAGTACACAACCATATCATCTTCAAAGAGTGATTGTTTTATTTTCTCTTTGGTTATTATGATTCTTTCAATTTCTTTTTTTCCCTTTTCCTCCTGTCAAAGATAACATTTGTTAAATAATAGTAGTGAAAATCAGTGTCCTTGCTTCACCCCTTATCTTATTGAGAAACTTTCTAGCTTATCTCTATTACAAATTGTGTTTGCTAATAGTTTTAAATAGATACCACTTGTTTTAAGAAAAACTCCATTTATTCCTAACAGTTTTAGTATTTTTAATAGGAGTGGATTCTTAGTTTCTAGATCTATTGAGTTATTCATATGATTCTGTTGCTTTTCTTATTGAAATGGTCTATTATACTGATAGTTTTCTTTACATTAAACCAACCCTACATTCCTGGTGCAAGTCCTTTCTGGTGATAGTGTGTAATCTAGCTTTCATCTCCTTGCTAGTATTTTATTTATAATTTTTTGCATCAATAATCATTGAGATCACTGGTCTATAATTTTCTTTTCTGTTTTTGCTTTTTCTGATTTAGCTATCAGTTTCATATTTGTGTCACAAGAAGAATTTGGTAGTTTGTTTGTACAAGTTTGTTAGACTTCATTTGTGAATCTAACCAGCCCTGGGGACTTCTTTCTTTCATTTTTAAATAAATTTATTTATTTACTTTTTAGTTTTCAACATTCATATCCACAAGATTTTGAGTTACAAAAATTTTTCCTGGCTCTCCCCAACCCTCCATACTAAAATAGCATGTATACCAAATACCCTATCCCCAACCTCTTCTCTCTTATGTCTTCCCCTTATCCCCCCCTTTCTTGTAGGACAACGTGGAATTCTGTACCCTATTCCCTGTATATCTTATTTCCAAGTTGCATGTATAAAATGATTTTTGACATTTGTTTTTAAATTTTTAATTTCAAGATTCTTTTCCTTCCTCCCTCCTCAACTACCCCCACTAGGAAGACAAGAACTTCAACACAAGCTGTACATGTGACACCATGCAAAACATCTCCATTGTAGTTATATTGTGAAAGACTATCTATATTTCCCTCTAACTTATTCTGCCCCCCATTTATTCTATTTTCTCCTTTGACCCTGTCCCTTTTCAAAAGTGTTTGCTTCTAACTATCTCTCTCCCAATCTGCCCTCACTCCTATCATTCCTCTTCTTATTCCTTCATACCTACTTTCCTGTAGGGTAAAACACACAACTGAGTGTGTATGTTATTCTCTCCTTAAGCCAAATGAAATGAGAGTAAGGTTGACCCATTCCCTTTCACCTTTCTATTCTTCCCCTCCATTGTAACAGTTTTCTATCATCTCATTTATGTGAGACAGTTTACCCTATTCTTTCTGTCACTTTCTCCTTCTACCAATATATTCCTCTCTCACCATTTTTTAGATATCATCCCTTCATATTTGATTCACTCTGTGCCATCTGTCTATGTATACATGTGCACAGACATATACACACACAAACTCTTCTATACAAACATATATTTGTATGTACACACACACACACATATACATACATATAGATTTCTTTCAACTGTCCTCATACTGAGAAAAGTCCCTCATGAGTTAAAATTATCCTTCTTCCATGTAGGAATGTCAATAGTTAATCTCTAATAAGTAAGTTCCTTATGTTTTTTTTTTCCTGTTTGCCTTCTCTTCCTTCTCTTGTGTCTTGTATTTGAAAGTTAAATTTTCTCTTCAGCTCTGTTTTTTGTTTTTCCACCAAGAATGCTTGAATGTCCTCTATTTCTTTGAATGACCATATTTTCCTCTGAAGCATTAGTTTTGCTTGGTAAGTGATTCTTCATTTTAATCCTAGCTCCTCTGACCTCTAGAATATCATATTCCAAGCCCTTCAATCCCTTAATGTAGAAGCTACTAGGTCTTGTGTTATCTTGATTGTGTTTCCATAATACTCAAATTGATTCTTTGTGACTGCTTGAAGTATTTTCTCCTTGACCTGGGAACTTGGGAATTTGACTATAATATTACTAGTTGTTTTCTTTTGCGGATGTTTTTTCAAGAGGTGATTGGTTAATTATTTCCATTTCTTTTTTGACCACTGGTGCTAGAATATCAGGACAATTTTCTTTGAGAATTTCTTGAAAGAAGATGTCCAGGCTCTTTTTTTTTTTATCATTGCTTTCAGGTAGTCCAATAAGTTTTAAATTATTTCATCTGTATCTATTTACCACGTCAGTGTTTTGTTTTTTTTTTTGTTTTGTTTTTCAAATGAGATATTTCATATTGCCTTCTATTTTTTCATTTGTTATATAGGGTTTTGATTTCTCATATAGTGATTAGCTTCCTTTAACTCCAATCTAATTTTGAAGGCATCATTCTCTTCAGTGTGTTTTTGAAATTCTGTAATTGTCATGGAATTTAAAGATCCCTTTGTATTGGGTTGGTTTTTTGGGTTAGTGTTCAAACCCAGAGCTTGTGAATCCCACTTGTGGGATGGACTTGTTGACTTGAACAGAGAGGGCTGAACTGGGAGGAGCTGGTGACATGGATTGAGAAATAGGCACAAGAAGGGAGAATGCCCTAGCAGAGGAGGCAAGAAGGACTTTTGGGGAAGAATATTGTGGAGGAAGAGAGAGAGAACTGCCAGGGGCCAGAGTTGGTGAGAGAGAGACTGTTGAAGGCCAGTTGGAGCTGCCCAAGATTTTTGAGAATTGGCACTCAGAGCTGCCAAGAACTACAGAGGCATGGCTCTGATGTTAGTATTTTGTCTGTCTGTCTTGATGTTGTTTTGCCAGATGCATCTGCTACTGACGGACAGTGCTGTTGTTGCAGAGGACCGGGAAGCTTGCTGTCAGTTCAGAAGCCCTGAAGAAGAATTTTCTTGTTGTATGTTTACAGAAATCCTTCAAGAGGATCTTGCTGACATTTTCAGGTGTTCTGGGACTGTTCTACAGGCAGAGAATGGATTGAGGACACTGGCAATGTATCTTGTAGCTTTGTTAAGCTTTGTCTCACTAGGTACAAAGATTTCTAAGAACTTGCCTCCTGTCAAGATGAAGAACAGACCACTCTTTAGGAATTCAATGCTGTGATGATATCTTAACCTTGTTGTAGCTTAAGGGTATATTGCTTTTTGTGCTCTCCCATGCCCCTTTTGAGAAAAGTGCTGGGAATTAATGGATGCTATTGTAATTAAATTGTGATCCAGGGGTGGGAAACTTTTGACTTTTTGTGCTCTGTGACTGACCAAATGCATATACTTTGTTTATGATTCGAAACTAATCTCCTTTTGAGAATAGAGACTTTGTTGATTGACTAAACTTACTGCCCAGGAGTGGGCTATTTTGACTAATGTCCTGTAACCAATACATACTTTTCTTGGAAACATTTTATTCAGGAATTTTGACTTTATTTTCTTCTTCTGGTTTCATGCTTTGATCCTTTTTGTCCCCACAAAATGATTCTATGGTGTGATTGTGCTTCCCCTGCTTGCTCATCTTGCCAGGCAGTTACTTGACTTTTGTGTTCTTTGCCCTTGTAGAACTCTGATTCCAGAGTAGAAAGAACTGTGTCCCAAATTGCTAAAGTTTTTACAAATGTTGTCAGTGGTCTGAGGAGGGTGCCCTCTCTACAGCCACTACAAGCTCTGGCATGCTGGTATTTCTCACCCCAGAACCACCACCAAACACCATGATCCAGATCCAAGCAAGTCAAAGCAAGAGTGATTACCCTCTGAATGGTCACTTAGTTCCCCTATGATCTGAAGGCCAGAGCCTCTGTAGGCAGTTGTATGGCAGCATCTGCAGTCACTGTTCCTCTGCCACTTATCACCCTGGACACATGGGCCAGACAATGTTCATCCATCACCCAGATCCAAAAGAGTTCCCTACTGACCTTTTACTTTCTTTTTGATGTTTATTAGTTGAGAAGTCTAGAAACCACCAGAGCTACTAGTGATTAACTCTCTAAAAGTCTCCTCTGGCTGGTCTGTGTTGCTAATCAAGGCCACAAGAGTCATGGGGTGCTGTACTCAGCTCCATGTCATGTGTGATAGACCTTTCCTGTTGCTTGCCAGGCTGTCTTCAGCAAGAGATTTGTTTCTCTCTATCACTTTGTGAGTTCTGTAGATCTAAACTTTGTTTTGTGTCATATTTTGTAGACATTGGGGGTGGCTGGAGCAAAAGCTGAAACAAGTTCCTGTTTTTACTCTGCCATTGTGGTTCTGCCCATATTCTATATTTTTGAGGTGTTATTTTCTTCAGTGTTTTTCTACATTTATTTAGCAAGCTTTTCTCTTG
>CM053586.1:359944299-359965595 GCA_028646515.1 Pseudochirops corinnae
ATCAGAGGACATAACTATAACACAGATCTCCTTGAATAAAAGGCAAATTATATATCCACTTCTCCATAATGTATTTTTTGCTAAGTGTACTGATTTTAATGAGATGTGTCTAAGGGAATAGTTTCCAGAGTAAACTATAAAATGCAAGATTTAGAAGGAATCTTAGAGGCAATTTAGTTCACTCCACTTTCTAAACCATGAATTGATCCCATACATGCACAGATAAAATACTCTAAAGTATCTGTTTGACAATTAAAATATATTCAAATTCATTGCTGTTGGTTATGTGAACTGATACCAACATTCTGGAATATAATTTGGAATGATAAGCAAAGGGCTATAAAATTGTGCATACTCTTTGATCTTTCAATACCACTACTAAGTCTGTATCCCAAAGAGATCATAAAAAAGGCACCAAAATCAATCTATTCAAAAATATTTATAGCAGGTTTTTTGGGGAATGGAAAAAATTTGGAAATTGAAGGGATGTCCATAAATTGGTAAATGGCTGCATAAGTTGTGATATATGCATAATGGAATGCTATTTTGCTATGAGATGTGATGAGTAAGATGATTTCAGAAGAAAAAAAAAAGTCCTGGAAATGTTTAAAAGAATAGATGTGAAATGAAGTGAGGAGAGCAAGGAGAACATTATGCATAGAAACAGCAATATTTCATGATGAAGAACTGTGAATGACTTTGCTCTTCTCAGCAATACCATGATCTAAGACAAACCCAAAGAAATCATGTTGAAAAAATGCTATCCCCTTCCTGAGAGAGAACTAATAGAGTCTGAATGCCAAACAAATCATGTTATTATTCTTTCTTTTTTTTCCTTTCTTCCCTCCTTCCTTCTTTCTTTTTATTTGTCTTTCTTCTTATTTTCCTTCCTTCCTTCCTTCCTTCCTTCCTTCCTTCCTTCCTTCCTTCCTTCCTTTCTTCCTTTTGTCTTTATGTACTTCCTTTCTTTCTTTCTGTCTTGAGTATTTGTCCATAAATTACTAATATGAAAATATTTTACAAAACTGCAAATTTTTAAACAATATCAGACTGCTTGCTTTCTCAGTGAGGGTGAGAGGAAAGAAGGAGTGACAGAATTTGGAACTCAAATTTTAACAAATATATATGTTTAAATTGTTTTTACATGCAATTGGGGGCAAATATAACATTATTTTTAACAAAAAATATCCAAAGCCACACTTGGTTAATTTAAGAAATAGTTGATTTCCCCATACTGTAGGTCTTCCAGAAAAATTGGCTAAACTGCAAGTATTTATTAGCTGGAACAAGTTTGATTCTTTGCTTTCTTTCCCCCCATTTGGATTTATGTGGGTGTTTTCTAAGGTGTTTTCTAATTTCAATTCAAAAATTCTGTGATTCCCTAAAGCTTGTTGAATCACTTTTCTGTGATGTGATTGACAATGAAAATGCACATTTCAGAGGTGAACATTTTCATGTGGAAAATTTTCCATGAAAGTCTTCCTGTTTTTTCTTGTTATTCTCAAGGATTTCCAATGCACATACAACAATACTTTTCCCCCATGTGTAAGACAGTTCCTTGAGGTATAGTTCCCTGACACTGTGGCACTAAAGGGAACCCATAATACCTGATTAGCAGATGGCCTTTTTCTCCAGAATGTCTGAATTCTTGCATTAACAGAGAAGAGATGTTTTTTTCTACTTGAAATGTGCCCCGATATAGGTGGAGAAGGAATTCAATAAAGAGGTAGAAAAAATGAAAAAAAGTTGAAATAACTGGTGAGAAATCTTCCCATAGACACAGACCTGAGAAAACCGATTCCTTCCTTAATCACACCCCCCCTTCCCGAACTTGTTACCCACATAGAACCCTAGAAGTTTATAAGTACACCCTCAATTTTGTTTCCTTATTTCTCCATAGGAAATCTCATTGACTTATTGTCACTTTTGTCACAAATTTTATCATTTCCTACTGAAAAATACTATTTAACTACATTCTTATGTATTTTCTTCCATCATTCCCCTTTTGCCTTAGTGATGGATTAAGATACCACCTTAAAATTCTTTTCAAAAAATAAAATCTGCACCAACAATAGCAACCATTTTAATCTTGCCTTGCCTTTACTCCTTTCTGGTTTAGAAACTGTGTTTTACTTTTGATTTTTCTTTCCCTGTTATTATCCACCGGCTTATAATTCCTGTTCCATTTCTTTTGAGTTTGATGTAGAAATACATCAAATATTTCTACTTTTAACAGTGTGTGTTCAACCCCCTTTAGTCCATTTAACAGGGGAGAGATAATCATCTGATTCTCATTTTCCCAGGCCATCTGTAAAGCCAAGCATGAGCAGCTTTCCAGACACCTGCTTCTGTGAATAGCTCTAGGGTTCTGATCATGTAGTATAGTGAACTCTCTATTCAGCAGTAAACTAATGCAAAATATTACAGAAAACAAAGTACAGCATTCACAGTGATATAATATAACTTATCACTAAAATGGCCACATAATTTTCACTTAAAGTGGCCACATAATTTCAAACAAAAGATATTATTCAGTAAGTACATAACTCAATCATCCTTAAGGAACAATCCTCCTTAAGGGACACAAAGTACAAAGGTCTAAGTTTTCCACCCCTAGATCACATTATCTCAATCTCAGAGTCAAAAAGTCTTCTTTCTTCTTTATTGGATATTAGTTTCCAATCATTCTTAACTGAATCATCCTCAAAGGGTACAAGGTATAGAAAACAAAGTTCTCCCACCCCTAGATCACAGTAAATCATGATCTTGTCAGTCGGCACTGAGTACCCACGGAGAGGTCTTTTCATCTGGGTTTGAGGCTTGTTCCCAAGTTCCATGATTCTTTTTCCATGGTTCCAACTCCTTGGATTCACAAGCAGGCAGCTCTCACCTCCTCATCCAGCTCCTTGTCCAACGTCTCATCCAATTCCTTGTCCAGTTCCCATTCCATATTGAAGCTCACAGTGTCCAGTCCACTTCAAGTCCTTTGCTATTACTGTTTCTGGAAAGACAAACTTAACAAAGCCAAAACAGCATTCATAAGCATTTCCAGCACCATCATCAATTCACTATCTGCCTGTGACATCAACACAGATCCACAACAAGGTATGAGAATTCAACACAAATTGTCAGTATAGCCCCAGGACCTCTGAAATCCTCCTCCAGGACTTCTGTAAACAGACAGCAAGAAAATCCTGTTCCAGGAGGTCTGTAAAAAGTATCAAAACATGACAAACAAATAGACTGCTTGGCCTCCACAAACATTCCCCTTCTCAGTTCTGCACTCTCCCAGTTTGTGCTTCTTCTTTTATATACTCATTAATTACTCCCTGTTCTACCCATCTCTTAACGTCCTTTCTGCTCCTGTCTTTGGCAAGTCCCTCCCACTGTGGCTTTCACAAGAGTTCTGTTTCATAACAAAAATTTGATATAATCACAGGTAAGTACTCATTTGCTTGCCTTCCCATCCAATATCTTATATTCTTTTCACATTCTCCTGAGATGAGAACTCATGAGTTTCATCCCTTTTCCCATCTTTCTACATTAGTATCTGCTTCATTTAATTCTCCCTTCTCTTTCAACTCTTGAAATCATAAATACAGAAAGAATCACTCCCCTCTCCTATTCTCCTCCCTAAGGTTGCTCTTTTTCTTTTTGTGTTGTTATTGCTTCCTTCAATACTAGTTGAGCATATTAAGACCATGAAGGAATACTTGTCTTCTCTCTCCAATTAAAATGTTAGCTCTACAGTGAGGTCCAGTTTCTTGTAATTGCCCCATCAAATTTACCTTTGCAGGTTTCTCTAGATACTTGTCTTACTGTATTTTTAAACTTCTACTCAACTAAAATCTTTTAATCAGAAATATTTGAAAATCCCCTAGGTAATTAAAGATCCATATTTTTAGACCATCAATTTATAGTGATTTATAGTATTGGTTACTCTAGTTTTTAAGTCTACAATCTTTATCTTAGGATATTTATTCCCAGATTGCTTTTGGTTTCTAGTGGAAGCTTCTAGAATCTGTGAGGTTATGATAGCAATTCTGTGGTGCTTAATCTCCTACATTATGCATGCATGCAACATTTTTTTCATTGATATGGGAGTTATGGATTTTTATTGGAATTTTGATTCATGGTTTTTTTTTTTTCCAGAGGTAATGAGCAAATTTTTACCAAATTTCTTTGATCCTTTCGTTCTTATACATATCTTTTCAGTTTTCATTCAGGATTTCTTAAAATATATGATTCCCATTTTATTGGCCACATTAGTAGGAAGTCTTGGCTATTACTTAACTAGTGTCTATAAATCATCATTATCTATATCTATATTTATCTATATCAATATCTATAACTCTACAAGCTCATGAGAAGCACTGTGGAAGACCCTTTCCCCCAAGATGGCACTGAAAGTGAAGAAGTAGGCTGTTGTTCCCAACAAGAAAAAAGTCAAGTCCAAGGCTTTGAAGGCCAAGCAGGTGGTGCTGAAGGGTGTTCATAGCCAAAAAAGAAAAAAAAAATTATCCCCCAACTTCCAATGACCAAAGACACTAAGATTTGGAAGGCAGCCCAAATACCCTAGGAAGAGTGCCCCTTGGAAAAACAAGCTAGATCACTATGCCATCATTAAGTTTCCTTTGACCACTGAGTATGCTATGAAGAATATTGAGCACAACAGGACCCTAGTTTTCATTGTGGACATCAAGGCCAACAAGCATGAGATCAAGAAGGAGGTAAAGAACCCATATGACATCAACGTGGTCAAGGTCAATAAACTGATCTGTCCTGATGGAGAGAAGAAGGCCTATGTCCATCTTGCTCCAGACTATGATGCTTTAGATGTTGCCAGAAAAATTAGAATCACCTAACTTACTGTGTTCAACTGTGTCACATTCCACGTACTATAAAAAGTTTTCCAGAAAAAACTATCTATAATCTGTATATACTCTCTATATCTATAACTAATCTGTATGATAAGACACATAGATGGTTAAGTGGATAGAACATTGGACCAGAAATCTTGCAAATAAGAGTTCAAATCCAGCCTCAGAAATTTACTAGCTGTGTGACCCTGAGTAAGTCACTTCACTTCTCTCTACCTCAGTTACCTTAACTGTGAAATATAGATAATAAGAGTTTTTACTTTTCAGAATTGTTTTAAGGATAAATTGAAATAATATTTGTATAGTTCTTAGCATAATACCTGACACATATTAACCTCTATGTGAATGTTCTCATCCATTCCCTTTACTATCTATCTATCTATCTATCTATCCATGTATCTATCTATCTATCTATCTATCTATCTATCTATCTATCTACCATCCATGTTGGAAATATTATTAAATGTAGAGCAAGGAAACTTCGTTATTATGTATTTATTGGCAACATTGAAAGCATTATGATCTGGGTCAGGTCAGTGTTAAGTCTTGTCTCCCTCGGGTCAGATAAGTGTATTAACATGTTAAATCAATGTCATACAATTTGTTTTTGGACTGTTTGATCTGGTGTTTCTTGGTATTAAAATCCACAATAAATAACGATGGTCAAGGGAAATTGATAATGAAGAACGACTTATTCCTCTTGGGGTTAATGTCCCACAAGTACTTTGGGAATCTTCAAAACTAAAATGTTTTGGGCCACAGGAAAAGTGATAGAACTTCAGGATTTTTTGTGACTATGTTCTGCCTTCAACACTACTTCCTTAACTTCAAGATCTCATACTTTGGTTATGTCTTTGGCAGACAATTAATTAGTTCTGAACCCGGAGCATTATTTTGAGGGAAAGGTTACCATACATACATATCTCCAACTCATGTGTCATAGGATTAACAAAGGCTGTGCTGATGTTTTCTTTTTGTTTTTTATTTTATCTGTCAAGTGCTACCAAGAAAAACTTTAACATATAATCTCAGAAATAGACTTTAAATCAATTATACAAAGACCAGTATAGTTATGTGTAGAAAATTTTAGTACTTTAAAGGTGCCCATCAGATGATGAGATTTAAAAGTGTGATGGGGGTAGAGGGTGAAGACATGCAAATTTTAGATTACCTATGAAAGTATAGAGGGGTGTTCATATATATTTGTGAATTTTGGATCAACATCAAAGAATTCATGGGTGATTAAAGGATTCAAATATCAAACAAGTACATTCACAATAAAATATTTATCGTTGAATTCATTCCCCCTCCCCCCAGATACATATATTAAATCCTTCTCAAATTTCATTTCGGAATGTTAGCATTTAAAGGAGGACACCATTGTCAAATATATGAAATAAATCATTTGATGGAGCAGAAGGATTTTAGGGTGGAGAAAATTAAATTCAGGGAAAATGTGTAAAAAATAAATCAAGAATCTGAAAGGTTGTAATATCATGATTGGGCATGTCTTGTTTGATCCCATGGAGAAGAGGTTTATTATCATGGAAAATTACCTAAAAATTAAAGCTGTCAAAGCAATAATGGATCCCGGGAGGTAGATGTTTCCCCTTCAAGTAAATGTTAGATGACGATTTGTCAAAGTATGCTATCCTGGGAATTCATTTTGTTTCTGTGTTGGACTGAGGTAACTTAACTACTAGAAGTAGTCTATAGACTACTACAAGACTTGCTCTAAAATTTTTGAGCTTTTAGAAATAAAGGGGGAAAATATCTTATTATTTCAATAGAACCAAACAGTGTGGACCTTCTTAAATATTATGCCCACTGGTCTACTCTTTTCTCCTTCTTCCCTCTCAAGAGTAGAAACCTACGAAGCACGGGAAAACATTCTTGATGCTTTCCTTGTTTGATTGTTAGTTTCCTCTAGCCAGTCAGAAAATGATTGCCTCTGGAGACATCTGTAATGCCTATGTGATGTCCTTTTAGGTCTCTATTGAATTCATTCTCTTTATCCTGACTAATGTGATTTGCGAATCTCCTTTTGACTTGAGGTTTCTTACATGAATCATAATAAATTCAGCTTGATCTGCCTGTCTTTTCCCCACCTGCAAAATAGGAGATCCAGACAGCATGCAGTATGTTGCCCTCATTTTGACTGCAGGCTCTATGTATTATTCAGAGGGTTGGCCACCTGGAACACAGAAGCTGTGGCAGAGAAGTAAGATTCATTTCTATGAAATTCATATAGAATTACATAAAATTGCCCAGCATCTACAAGTTTGTGCCTGAAAGGGGTTTTCTTTCTCAGAATTTCAGATTCATTTTCAAGATAGAGGAGAACAACAGGATTCTGAGACACAATGGGAACACAGTCTTTTCCACCATTGACAGATGCTGTGAGCTTCATGAAGGCAAAGATCCCATTTTGTATGAGCTCATATTTCCATCAGGAATATAAGAGTTCTCAGTTCATAAGAGGAAAAGAGAATCTCAGAGGCTGAAAAAATATCTCATGAGTTCAACTTTTCCCTTAGACAATGGCTTCCTTGGGTTGCTGGGGTTTTATTTTGTTTCATTTCCTTAACGCAGGTGGCTGCGAGAAGCAAGGGACATGAAAACTCCACATTTTTGTTCTATTGACTTATAGATTTTTTTAAATTTCAACTCTTGTCATTAGGCTGCTTTACTTTTATTCTCCACAATCAGATTTGGTCTTATTATCTTGGTCTTCAGAATTATACCTCATTATCTAGAATATTTCTATTTGTAAATGGGAACTATTTTACCTAAATTAAAGCCCATTGACTCATGTTATAAAGAACTTCGCTGAAGCTAGTTTTGTCTTCTAAAGCCATTTCCATTGATAGGTAGAAGGGAAAACCTCTACCCCTAAAGTCTTTAGTTTCTTATTCTTAGTAGCATTTCAAATAGAGTATCTAGATTCATTGCTCAGCATCATGTGCACATAAATCACCTGAAATCCAGTCATTATTTGGTTTGGTAAACCTTGGAATATTCACTATGATATGTTGTATGAATTTCCAGGAAACATGGTGGTCCTCTGAATTGATGCTAGAAATTTATGTATATGTATGTACATGTACACACATATGTGTACACACACATACATGTATATGTGTGTATACCCAAAAATAAATTCTATCATGGAGTCACCAACTATTTCTTCCTTTCTCCACTATCTCTAGTCCTTACTGAACAATTTATCTCATCAAGCTTTTGGGAATTAAAATCCTTATTTATAGTATCATACGTCTAGAAATCGTGACTCAAAGGCCCAAGGAGGTTGAATGAATTACACAAAATAATATACAATGTGTTGGAGGTAGGATGTGAACCCAGGGCAATGAGCTCTTGGCTATTGTCAAGCCTTAGTTTTCAACTCAAAATAAACACATCCAAAATGCAACAGATTATACCTCCCCACAACTCATCCTCTCTTAAAATTCTCTTATATCTCTTGAGGATAACAATATCCTTCATATTTCTCACTTAATAATCTTGAAATCATCCATTGCTCTTGCCTCTCCCTCAACTCCATATCCAATCAGTTGCCAAGACTTATTTATTTCCCTCCATAGCATCTCTTGTGTCTATACCTTCTCTCCTTCCAAGCAAGTTCTCCTTTATTTTTAGACGCACATATCCTTTTTTCTGAACTATTGGAATAGCCTCCTAATTGAAAGTTCACACAGCTTACAGATGGATATTCTTCAAAGAAAGATGTGACATTTTGATTCCACTGATCAAAGTCTTCCTTGGCTCATTTAAGGCTGTATATAAAATTCCAATTCCACAACTGAAAATTTAAAATACTCCACCAGATGCCTCCCTTTCAAGTATAATTTTATATTGTTCTTCATATAGTTGCCTTCCTTATCTTACAACTTTGCCAACTCAAATTATCCTTGACTCCTCACTCTGACAGAAAACAAATATCCATCCAGTTGACTAATTTTTCCCTTTTTACCTCTACAACATATCACATATAGACCCCCTTTCTTCAGTTCACACAGCCTCAATCTAGTCTAGGCTCTCATTACCTATTTCTAGCAGTCTTCAAATAATCTCATAATTAATCTATCTTCCTTGAAGACTGATCTCATATATAGATTTTGAAGTGATTTTCCTAACTCATATTAATGACCATATCACACTCTACTCAATAAAGTGATTATTACTTCTGTAATCTAATATAAACTCATTATATCAACATGTAAATTTATTTACTTTACATCAAATCTTTCAAATAATCTTATTCTGCTCTGTGAACTTTAGGACCCTCATAAACTTGTCTAACTTGGGTTCTTCAATCACATACACACACATATACACACATGTGTGCACATATGTGTGTATATGTGTGTATATATGTGTTTATGTATAGGTGCATATATGTATACATATGTCTATGCGTATGGATGTGTGCCTATATATATGTATTTGCATATATATGCATGCATGCATGATGTATGTATGTGTATGTGTGTATGCACATACTCTCTACCTCTTAGAATACTGACCTTCCTACAAGATTAATTTCAAATTTTGACTTCTTCACAGAGTTTTGCCTTGGTTTACCAAAACTCTAATAGCTTCCACTCTCAGTATTCTATCTACTACTCTTTATGGATCTTTTAAGCACTGTTTTAGATAGTGTCTCCCTCATCAAACTGTAAGCTTCTTGAGGGAAAGGATAACTTTTTTTTTCTCTTTTTATGCCCAATGCTCAGTGCAGAGTCTTGTACAGAGTAAGTACTCAGTAAATATTTGTTCATTGATTTTTTCCACTCAAATTCTATATCCTATTTTCATTCCTTTTTACAGTTTGATTTCAAGGCTGAAATAGACTCTCTTTTTAACTCTTTTTTAAAGAATTGATACCTATATTCAAGGCATGGATGTAGTGCTATCTTTTACATAAGTTCTTTACTGGTCTCTCCCAGTTCTCAGCATTTTTTTCTTTTTAAAATTTATTTCCAATTTATTTATATAGATTGTTTTAAATGTATTTACACACCTGGCATGTTTTCTCATTTGAATAGAAGCTCTTTGAGGGCAAATCTTCTCTCCTTTTTAGTTCATTTGTATGACTTGATTCAGTCTTTTATATATAGTAAGTTCTTTTAAAGATAGAATTAAGTTGAATTCCCTCTCAAAGATTTCATCTCACTCTTTTTAAAAAATTAATTTTTTGGAGTGGCTAGGTGGTAGAGTAAATAAAGCACCGACCCTGGAGTCAGGAGGACCTGATTTCAAATCTGACCTCAGATATTTAACACTTAGCCATGTGACCTTGGAAAAGTCACTTAACCCTATTTGCCTGCCTCCCCTCTCTGAAAAAAAATTAAAAAAACTTGTTTAATTTAGTCTTCAATTCTTATTTACTAAAGATTTTGAGCTCCAAGTTTTCCCCTTACCTTTCTCCTGTCCCCCACCCAAAGACGAAATGAATTCTGATCACCTCTTCCTCCAGTCTGCTCTTCCCTCTACTACCCCCTTCTCCTACCCCCTTACCCCCACTTTCCTGCAATGCAGTGGTTCTCAACCTTCCTAATGCTGCGACCCTTTAATACAGTTCCTCATGTTGTGGTGACCCCGAAGCATAAAATTATTTTCGTTGCTACTTCATAACTCTAATTGTGCTACTGTTATGGATCAATCTGATATGTGGGATGTATCTTCATTGTTACAAATTGAACATGACCCACAAGTTGAGAACGGCTGCCGTAGGGCAAGATAGATTTTTATATGCCATCACCTGCTCATCTTATGTCCCACTTGCATATAGAATACTTTTTTCATCATTTGTTTTGAAAATGTTGATTCCTGAATTCTCATCCTTCTTCCCTCTGGAGCCATCCTCATTGAAAAGGCATGCAATTCATTATAGGTTATACAGCTGTAGTTACACAGAACACTTCCATAATATTCCTGTTGTGAAAGCCCAACTATATTTCCCTTCGTTATGTCCCCCATGTATTTTTTCCTCTCCATTGTCCCCATCCCTTCTCAAAAGTGGTTGCTTCTGACTGCCTCCTCCCCCCAACCTGCCCTCCCTTCTATCATGACCTTTACCCTTCTCCCTACTTTCCTGTAGGTTAAAATACCCAATTGAGTGCGTATGTTATTCCCTCCTTATTCCAAATCCAATGAGAGTAAGGTTCAATCATTCACTCTCACCTACCCTCTTTAAACCTCCATTGTAAAAACTTTTTCTTGCCTCTTTTATGTGAGATAATTTTTTCCAATTCTATCCCCCCTTTCTCCTTCTCCCTATCTATTCCTCTTTCATCCCTTAGTTTTATTTTTTAGATGTCTTCCCTTCATATTCAACTTACCCTGGACCATAAATATGTGTGTACATACATATGTATACATATATATACATGCATGTATATATACACACATGCATTTATGTGTGTATAAATATACACATATACATATGCACACATAAACATATATATATATATATATATATATACATTTAGACATAGCTATATAGAGATATATTTATATCTATCTATCCATCTATATTCCCTCCAACTGTGCTAATACTGAGGAAGATGTGCTTAGTTTCAAATATCATCTTTCCATGTAGGAATGCTCACAGTTCAACTAATGCTCCACTCCCAGCCAGGTGCCATAGACTCTCCCTGTCAACCTTCCAGGCTGTCTGGTGCTGGGGATTTGTTTCACTCTGTCATTTTGTAGTTTCTGCAACTCTAGGATTTGTTTTGTCATTTTTTTTCAGTATTTGCAGGGGTTTGGGGGAAGAGTTGAAGCAAGTTTCTGCTTTTTCTCCACCATCTTGGCTCCACTTCCTCATCTCACTCTTTATCAAGAAGAGCCTAGTATATGCTTCGTTACTCCAAATATTTGCTTATGATTTCTTATCATTTTTCTATTGTTTATGATAAAATCCCACTCCCCTGACCTCCCAACAGAGGTCATGTTTCTCTTGAGGGCTTTTGAGTTCTTAAAAAAAGTTTGGCATTCCCTTATCATCAAGTTATATGCTTTTTGACTGAAAAAGGTACTCAGTGGTTGTACCATCAAACTCACACATAAAAAATATGATCCATTACATTATAACTGATAGGTGCTCATCCACATTCTATTCAAAAATCTCCAACAAAAGAAAAGCTCCTAGGATAGTCCCTTCCTCTTTAGACAACTCAGATTATTAAGAATGTTTTCTTTCCTCAAGCATAAATTCGCAGCTTATAGATTTTGGACACCATTTTCTTCACTTATTGAACTTGGGAATCTGTCTTTCTCCTGTATTGTTGGGCCTTTCCTATTCTCCATGGTATTGCAGATACCCTTGACAGTGCCTCAACAATTACCCTTCCTGAGTCTTTCAATACCCAAGGATTTAGTTTGTCTGTTGTGGGTGACTTGAATTCATCAATGGAAACCATTTTCATTTTTTTTTTAATTTCTAGGTTACACTTTCTAGTCTAGAATATCACCTCTCAAGTAGTATTTTCTGTATAGTCCATTCTAGTCCTACTTTCAGTTTATTTGGAAGACAAAACAGAAAATTTATGATGTTTTAAAAATTCTGTTTTATTTCTAATAATAGGTAGAATTTGGATAGAAATGACTATTTTCTGGTTTCTATGATAAGCATATTCCAAATGTTATCTCATTTGATCAATATAAAACCCTAGGAGGTAGGAACTTTTATTACCATTTTTACAGTTGAAAAAACTGAAGCAAACCAAGCTTAAGTGACTTGCTCAAAGTCATGCAGCTAGCAAGTGTCTAAAGCGAAATTTCAGCTCAGGTGATCTTAACTCTGAGCCTAGCTGTCTTCTAGGTTATTTTTTTTCTTTTTTTTTTTTGTTTTTTGTTAGCCATCATTGACCTGTATACCCCAAAGAACAGTTACATTTCTTAGATCCACCATTCCCCATGAATATTAGATTTACAAAACAAGCACACGTACATGTGTGCACGCACACATGCGCACACACACACACACACACTGACACACTCACACTCACACCCCCCCAAAAAAAATAACCCCATCTCTGTTGTTATCAGCTTCTCATACCAACTACAGTTCATTCTAAAATGTCTGTGCCTGTCACTATTCTTATATCACTGTTCTGACTTTTCTATTCGTCCTCTGCTATCTGCCCTTGTTTTGTGTGGAAATCCTTCTGTATTTGAAGCAACACTCCCTAACCCTTTCAAACCTGCAGAATGAAGGTACTTTCCATGACAATTTTCATCTTGGGGGCCTATGATGAATTTAAACTTTGAGTAACGATCCTTAACCTTCATGGAGAACTTTAGAACAAATAGGTGGCACAGTGAATAGAGTTCTGGACCTAGAGTCAGGAAAGCTCATCTTCCTAAATTCTAATCTGGCCTCAGATACTTCCTAGATGTGTGACCCTGGGCAAGTCATTTAACTCAGTTTGCTACAGTTTCCTCAGTTATAAAATGTGCCAGAGAAGTAAATAACGAAGCACTGTAGCAGCTTTGTCAAGAAAACCCCAAATCCACAAAAATTCTCAAAGAATCTGACATAACTCAAAAATTGACAATGACAACTTAGCACTTTACAGTTTTCCAAATGTTTATATATATTCTCATTTGATCCTGACAACATCCCTGAGAGGTAGCTGCTAGAATTATCCCATTTGTAGATAGGGAAACTGAGACATGGACTCATTAAGTTATTCATCTATAGTTACATAGGTAGAAGGCATCTGTGGTAGGATCCAAACTCATGCTGTCTACATGTGGTCATTGCAAATTTGAACCAAGATCTTCCTGCCTATAGGATTAACTTCCAATCTCCTATGCTTGTTGCAGCCCTCAAGAGTATAATTTGGTAACCAAAAGAGTGTAAGACATCTTAGCCTCTGCCAAGAGAGTCATAATCTCCAATACTATGGTGATTATGGCTCTTTAGCAATCTGTCATCTTCAGATCAAAAATGAAGAACCAGAAGAAGGGGACAAAATTTACAAAAAGTATAAATCTAGGCTGGTGAAGGGCTTGACCGAAATAATTAGAGCTGGTCAAACCTGGACAGGACCAGCTCAGTTATTGAGTTCTTCTGCTCTGAAAGCCTTTTCTTAAAACAGAATACAGCTATGTTGTAAAGGGAACACTCATTCTGATATGGGCTGTACCAGCTGCTCTCTCTGCTCTTTGCCAAATCTAAGATTCTGGGACTCTGAATAGCTCTTGCTTATTCAGCTGCATACACCCCCGAAAACCTACGATCTATTATCTTTGAACTGTTCTTGTCTTGGAGACAATCATCCTGCCACATGTGAAGATCCTATTGTTGAAGAACAGTAGACACAAATGATGTAGTTATCATGTCAACCAGCTAAAATTATTTTTTTTAATTTAATCGAATAAGTATTTGGGGGGGATAGTCAGTTTTCAGGCAGCAGAAGGCATGAATGCTAAAGGGAAGCTTGCTCATACATTTTGCATTAATACATCTTCATAAGAGTGGAACCGTCCATAGTAATATCAGCCTGTTGAATTGTAAAGCAGCTCTTTGGATTTGCATTAGACTTTAGGGAAGTCTACTCTTAGCATTTGAATGAAAACCCAGGCCAGAAAGTATTATGCTTGCTGCTTGGACATCTTTTTCTCTTTGGAGACTTCCCATGTGGTGCCACTCAATGGGGGCAAGAAAGAAGATCAGTTGGCAGGAATGCTATGATTCCTGTCTTGGAAATAGTCCAATTCAGTTCAACTACCTTCTGACCAGTGAAATTAAGTATCTTAATAATTGGTAGAAGAAAGATCTTAATCATCAAGATAACTCTCATTAGGAAGTCAAAAAGGTTGCATCTTTTTGCACATATTTCAAAAAACTAAATAAATAAAGGAGAAAAAATTTCAAAGAATGAAAATGTAGTACTTAATATATGTCAGCTCATTGGAGGAAAGAAAAAATTGATTCAATTCAACAAAAGCTTATATAGTAACTTAATTCTCAGACACAGGATATTATGAGTAGATTGTGGACATAAAAGCATAGGAACAAAATGATCTCTGTTTTAAAGGACTTATATTCTGCTGCAGGAAAAGTGCCCACAGGTCAGTAAATCCAAAACTTTACAAAGAAGCTACAAAGGATTTCCCACGGTGAACCAGGACGCAAAAATCAGAGAATAAGTAAAAGCAATGTGTGAGAAGCACTTCAGGTGAGCCTTGAAGAAACTGATTTCAAGTGTTGGAGGTGAGAAAGGGCAGAATCTGAGACCCACAGGATAGACCATTTAAAGACTTGGAGGCAGGAAATGGTCCAGTTGTTGGTAGAGAAGACAAAGATGAGTGGGTTTGAAAACTGGTACACTGCGGAAAGGATTGTGAAATCCACCTTGAATAACCTGTAAGAGTTAGAATCACCTGGACTTCTCCATTTAATCACTCTATCATAAATCTGACCTAGATGTGAATGAGGCCTAGGTGCACCTACTGAGATGATCAATCACTGAAAGAAATGTTAAATGGTTGTAACTGGAAGAATAATGTGGTTGGCTGAAGGAAAAAAAAAATGTTCCTGTCCTATGGGCTTTATATATAAGAAGAAGCCAGTTTCCAAACATCATTCAATTGTTTGGCAGCATAGGCCAGAGAGCAGTTCTAGGAAATCCCCTGAGAAAGAACTAGATTGGTGAGGGATTGCAGGAATTTCTACTTTCCCCTCCCCAATGGAGAAGAACTTTGGGAGGTTCCAATAACTCAAACTCCTCCTGGACAGCTCAGAAGTATCCCCAGGACCACAGTAACTAATGACAACAGCAGGAGCAGCATAAGCAAAGATAATTTTGACATATTGGGGAAAGGCAGCTTTAGGACTCCCAGAAGAGATCAGAAAAAAGTCACACTTTATCAAAGGAGAAATATCTTGAGGACTCCAGCAAAAGGATTCCACGATCGGTAAGTTATCCCCTTTTCCACATAGGCACTCTAAATGCGATCTTACTTTTCCCTGCACTACATATATATGTACCTGTGGAGAATGCACCTCAGACTTTGAGGTACATTTAGGACCATGCTTACTACACCACCTTGAAAGGTACTTATTTCTAGTTGACTAATTTAGACCAGCTGGTAATCATAGGAGATTCATTATGATGGAGGCAAATGAGCTCTAGCACTAGAAAATACAGCACCTTTCTTTCTGGTTCTTTTGGAAACAAGAGACAAAAAAGAAAGAAGGCGTAACTTCTGGGGACCCAACCTGCCCTTGTTAGGAGAGTGAGTCACAGAGTCTATGCTACAAGTGGTTTCAATTCTGATTGTATACAGCTTCAAATAGAAAACAGATGAGTTGTGGTGGTTTTTTTCTAAACCTAGAAGATTTAAGGAGCCATTAAGGAGGGAATAATTAAACTGGCAATTTTAGGAATATGATTTGACTGCTATGTGGAGGATAGATTGGACAAGGAAGAGATGTCAGTAAGAAAGCCAATCAGGAGGCTGTTCATATAGTGCAGTTGGGATTTAAAGAATGCATATAATATTGTGGAGACACTGTGAGTATATAAACCTAGAAACAGCGAAGGGCTACGTTAGAATCAATATTTCCTGTTAGATGATTTGATTGGGGAAGAGGGTGAGAAAGGAGTTAAATATAACTTGAAGTTTAAGACCTGAGTGAAAGGAAGCCTAGTGATTCTTTGAGTACCAAGTCAAGAAGATGAGAAGGTTTAGGGAGAGAAGATAATGAGTTCTGTTTTGAACATGAGGAGTTTGCTCTTGGAAATCTCCAAGGGACAATTGGGAATATTCAAGATAGAGAATAGAATATAATGTTCTTAAGTTCATAGCTTTAGGTAGTCCTTCCTCATGTCTACGTCATTGAGTCCTGAACAATTTGGTAAAACTCATCAACCCAATCTCAGAATCATGATTTTTATTTTAAGTACATAAAATGCATGTGACTGAAAGCAGCCTAGTAATACAATGTCCAGAACACTGGACCTGGTGTTGGGAAGAACTGAGTTCTAAACCGGGCTAAGACACATACAAGTTATACTAGTTATGTGACCCAGGGCAACTTGCCGAACTACTTTCTGCCTGAGTTTCCTCACCTATAAAATAAAGACCATAATGGGACCTCCTACGATGCTTGTTATAAGGCTCAAATAAAATAATTTCAATGCTATCCACTGTACTGTATGATTTCATTTGAGCCTCATAATAAGCACTTAAAGTGTTATATAAATGCTGTCATTTTATTAAGAACAGTATCTTCCAGATGAGGAGCCTGAGACTGGCAGGTTAAGTGATTGTCCTGAACAGCCCACTTCATTTCAGAGGTGGGATTTTACTCCACCTTCCCAAAAATACATGAATATCACTCCCATCCCCCAGCTAGGCTGGACTGCTAAATTTGTAATGCAAAGGAATGTTTTCTCAGTTCGAATGAAGCTTGGGATCATAGAAGCTAAGCAGCTTTTAGCAGATTGCTTTGGAGAGCAGCATAGGCATTTAAGGAACCCTTTTGTCCCTTGCATGAAGCAGATCCTTGTGTATCCTTCACGCCCTCCTGAGATGAAAGGGAAAGACTGAGACTGAGAATGCCTTATTCCAGCTAGCTAGCAGCTGAGGTGCCCCAGGCAACACATTCAGCTCGATTTTACCCCTCATGATTCTGGTGAATGAAAAATAAAATAATAATCAAGGTTTACAGCTTGGGACCATGTGAAAATGATCCATGGGATAGTGATACTTCCCTGCAGTCTGTCCTTGTAGAGGTAATTCATCCTCAGCACTGTAGACAGAAGCCACTGAAGGATCCAAAACATGCATTTTCCTGCCCCATCCAAGCCTGCCTTTCCTTGCCCTTTGAGGAAGTTGATTGTCTTCTTGAATTTATGCTTGCTGACCCTCATTTGGCTTTATTCCTCTGAAAATAGTAGAAAACCCTTTTGGAACCCTCTGAACAATAAAAACCTAACAGACCTAATGTTTTTTTTCTGAACAATAATTCATTTTAAAAGTGGTCAATAAATGTATGCAGGCAAAAACCTCTGAGGTTCCTTTTTCTAGCATACAGGTGAGAGGAGGGTTTGGTCAGAGGCTGCCTACTGACTTGTCGCCTAGCGACAGTCTCACAGATGCTTTTCCAGCCCTGAGCTCAGCCCAAAGCTTCATGGGCATGGCCAATTTAGCACAGACATGACTTTGAAACAGCAACTGAGAACAACGGCCCCACGCCTTGTACCCCGAGATGGATCTCCAAGTCCCTAAAACCAACTCAGAAGGCTGATGTTGGAATGTTCTTCCATCAATCAGTTAATAATAATAATGTGTTTATAGGGCTTTGAAGTTATGGAATAGTTGGATTATTATCTCATTTGTTCCTCACAGCAACAGTGGGGTAATCATGGGTAGCATAGGGAATATTGCGTTATATTTGGTCGCAGGAAGATCTTGGTTTGAATCCTGCCTTGGAAACTTATTAGCTATGAGATCCTGGACAAATCATGGAATTTCTCTAAGCCATGTCATGTTGACACATCTCACTATCTTTGTGTGTCAGCAAAGATAAAAATTCACATACAAAACGGCCCCCAAAAGTGACTATATACGACACAGCGAATTCTTCTTTTTATACGATTTATATACATACTTACCATTTACATATGATATAATAGAATTTAAGGAGCTATGGATGAAACTGCCCTGTTTATGTTCATCTTTGTACATTTTTTTTGTTTATTCTAGTTTGTTTTAAAATTTTATTGAGATCTTCCTTCTCATTCCTCTCTTCCTCCCTCTAAACCTTCCCAGAAAGTGACCCTAATACATGTCCCTTCCCTGGGTAAGTACTTTACTTCATCATTGTTACTTATGGTCATTTGAAAGGGGAAGTGGCAGTAATTGAGAGGAGGGGGTGGGTCAGAAAAGGGCCATGTAGAGGACAAGGCAGGCCTAAAGGAAATGAGACTCTAAAAAGTAAAGGTGAGATGAAGTGTGTTTACACATGTAATTGATATAGTGTTTGCTTTCCCAGTGAGAGGCAGAGGAGCAAAAATGGTGCAAGAGAATTTAGAAGTCACAATTTGAAAAGAAAAGGATGTTAAAATTAAATTTTTAAAGAAAGTCAGGATGAAGTACATTTTAGGCTTGAAGGGAAACTAATGCAAATGCACTGGAAAAGCAAGGAGTATCATGACTGAGGAATAATAAGATTGATTTGACCCCAAAATTGTATATATTAACCAAGTAGCATATGTCAGCTGCTTTGTCTATAAAATGTGGTATTTGGTCCCAGGGGACAGAACTCGCAGTAACATGTTTGGGAGTCATAGAAAGACACTTTTAGCTTAGATGTCTTATAACCATCACAAAGCTGGATTGGTTATACAGTCCTGCCCATTCCTCAATACTGAAGCTCCTCGAGTAAAGGCTAGGTAACTGGTGAACAGAAAGGCTAAGGATTTATATAGTGCTTACGTTGTTCCAGGTACTGCACTAAACATGTTATGAACGTGATATCATTTTATCCTTACAACAACATTCAAAGGTGGGTGCTATCATTATTCACTTTTACAATTGAGGAAACTGAGTCAGAGGTTAAACGGCTTAGCAGGAAATGTCTGAGGTCATATTTGAACTTGCGTCTTCCTTACAGTGATCCTAGTACTCTAACTACTATGCCCTTTATCTACTAAATGTGCCTTGTCCTTTCTTGGGTAGTAATAGAGATTCCTTTTTCAGATAAAGTTGAGATTCCATGACCTACATCATCTTTCACTTCTGCAATTTTGTGATTCTATCCTAGTCTCTTTCTCAAGTTTGTAAAGAGGCCCTTTTTGCATATGAGTCAGTCTTGTTTACCACTGCTATGCCTTGCCATTCTTAGATGTTGTGATGGAAGACTTAAGTTTATTCCAAACTTGAAATCTATAATCTAGACTACAAACTTAGTCATTGCGTTTTCTCAGGTGTCTTTCATCTGGAAATCTAAATTTTGGAAACTAAGTCCCTTTTGTGATAATAATGATCTAATTAGGCTCATATTTGAGGCTGCTTTTGCCATAAGTTCATAGTAATTCAATATCTTTTTGCTAAGGCAAAGGTGTTGTGCCAGTTTCAGCTTTTTTGTTGTTGAGTCATTTCAGTGATGTCTGATCTTTCATGACTCCCTTTGGGATTTTTCTGGCAAAAGTACTGAAGTGGTTTGTCATTTCCTTCTCCATCTTGTTTTACGGATGAAGAAATTGAGGAAAACAGGACTAACTGACTTAGCCAGAGTCACAAAGCTGGAAAGTATCTGAGGTCAGATTTGAATTTGGGAAGATCAATCTTACTGATTACAAGGCAAGTGTTCTATCCACTGTGCTACCTAGCTGCTCATTTCATATATAATATAATAGATATCGATGAATATAATAAATTAAACAAGAATAGAGATTTTATGTACTTATACATATAAAACTATATATAATGAAATAAATATAAATAATATGAAATATGGAAAGATAAATATGAAAAAATGCATGTAATACTTAAGTGCTCTGAAGATACAAATTATGAGCTTGACTATCTTCTAAGACCAGTCTTTGTCACCAGAACCATTCACTTCAAACACTGAATGAGAGAAAAAAAAAGCAAACAAATAAACAAAAAAAGACACCTACATACTTCTTTGTGTGTGTGGGGGGGGGGGGGGTGGAGTACAGATTCAACTACTTATCTATCATTGAATCAGTTATCCAAGTACAAGGGCGCTCCAACCAGCACCTTTCTATTTTCTTTAGACCTCTAATGGTCAAAAACTGTATTCCATCTCGTCTGTTATATGTTGAGTTTTACATAATTGTCACCTAAGATTTATTACGTGAACAAATGGATCACTTTGGACAGTTCACATTCATTACCCTCAAGTTCCTATAAATGTTATTTCCTCAGTTGGTCACAACCACGGGGGGGGCAGTTTTAATTTTCCTTTGATTATTAATGTTCACTGTGAATTATTATGTCCTCTGCATGGAAGAGCACCTTCTTATGCTGATTGGAATTCCATTTAACTTGACACTCAGGTATGTTCTTTTTACCACAGATAAGCCAATGATTGAGGACAAAAGAATAATAACAACCACAAAAAAAATGAAAAAAAAAAAATTTTGGGGAGAGCCATTCCACTCTTCTCATAAAGCTCGTGTCAGTTAAATAAGAGGATGTATCCTAAAGCCTTCCTGCTGTAGAGAAGACTTCGGTTCTCTCTGCCATCTGGAGCACAGGGCATGAGATTACAATTTTGCTCCTTGGTGGGGGGGGGGGGATTGTTTTATTTTCTTATCTGTTTCTTCTATGCTTTTTAAGATGGAAGTGCCTACTACATTGCATGTACTCTGTAAATAACTTTTCTCCTGTTTAGTCAAAAAATGC
>CM053586.1:359966095-359990045 GCA_028646515.1 Pseudochirops corinnae
ACACAGGAGAGGAGGGTGAATGGGGATGAGAGTTGGGATGATGGAGGGGAGGGCAGGATCGAGGGTAGGTTGTTGGAAATACACACTTCTATAAAGGGCCAGGGCCAGGGAGAGAGTAGAGAATAGAACAAGTGGGGGGTGGGATAGGAAGGAGGGACATATAATCAGTCTCTCACAATATGCCCACTGTGGAGAAGTTCTGCATAATTACACATGTGCAGCCTGTATTTAATTTCTTGTCCTTCCAGTGGGGGTGGGTGTTGAGGGAGGAAAGAAAAGAATCTAGAATTTAAAGCTCTATAATCAAATGTTTAAAATATATATGTATATATAAATATATATATACAATTATTATTATTATTATTATTATTATTATTATTATTATTAACTCCATCCAACTGGGAATCAAGATTCACAGGCACTGTGGTAGGGAGATCCACCCTGCCCTACCAGAAAGTCAGATGGATGATGGGGGAGGACATAGGAGAGAGCAGATTGGGGAGGGGTTATTCAGTGGGATGGCTGTTTTGAGGTGGTGGGTGGGGGAAAGATGGGGAGAAAATTTGTAACTCAAAATCTCATGGTAATGAATGATGTAAACAAGAAAAAATTAATTAATTTAAAAAAAAAAAGAAGAATTATGTGTCCTTCATTCAAAAATCTCACTGGCAACCCATCAGATTTAACTATTTGAAACCAAAATCTGACGTGACTCAGTCTGGACTTAGCATCGTTTTGTTGAAACATCACTCTGTTCCCTAATAGAAAGACATTTTCTCATTTCACCATTCTCCCAAAAGGCATAGAAAGTAATTTCCTATGCTTGATATTTCTGTGCTTAACATTTTCTTTCCTTTGATCTCATGAAACATGATATAAGCAGATTTCGTTCTCATCATTATGGAATCTAGCCCACTTAGAACACTTAATATCTGTTATCCGGACCAGTTAACGAGCGGCCAGATGCTTTAACAGGTTCCACACCAAAACCTATATCTCTCCATTCGCTCTCCGTATCCCTGAGGGGTTAGTAGGCAGCAAGTAATAATTTTGAAGACTTCAGGGATGGGAAAATTGAATTAAGTGCATCAAATGACCTATTGAGAATCCTCTAGCTAGTCTCTGCACAGGCCCCAAGCAAAGTGGAAGGTTGGTAAAGCCCAGCTGGAAGCACAATGGATTATATGGAATATTGTCATATTTGGTGTCATCAGTGAGAAATGTCATAGAATGTCCATGGAAGACTTCCTGGAAGTGATGACATTCAATATGAATCAGAAAGCATTCCAGCTATAGGGAACAGCCTAAGGAAACCCACAGGTAGGATTTTTTCTTATTTCTTCAGGTCCTTGGATGCTAGATAGAAAAATTTCAATTTCACACTATAGGAAATCAGTTCAAATCCCATAGATGATCTTTGCTACCCATGGAACATTGTGGAAGACCCTTGCCTTCTCTGAATCTCAGTTTCCTCAATTGCAAAATAATGGTATTGGACTAGATGGTTAGCACTGTCTCCCACAAGTCTAGAGAGACGATATTATGATCTCAATCATATTTATCCTGTATTCTGATTCCCATTCACTTACGTTAGTATGTCCCACAAATTTTTGGTGTCTTTTTATTAAAAAAATGATAATAATAATAATAATCCTCTATTTATTCCTGACCATTTCTTGGGTAATGTACACAATCAGAGTTTTGTTTTGTTTTGTTTTGTTTTGTTTTTTCCCCTGGCCCCCATCTTTTTCCTAGTAACAGTATGTATTTTAGTTGGTGAGGTGCACTTACTCTGAAGGTTTGACCAACTGGACACCATCGTTTAACCTATGTAGATATGAGCTCAAGAAAATGTAGCTATATCAAATATATCCTTACTCCTTTACCAACTGAATTATCCCAGTTTCCATATACTCTTATGACATTGTTGTGTGTGTATGTGTGTGTGCATGTTTAATTGCTGTCTTTATTATTCAAAGTAGACAGTTGCTTTTATCCCTTTCCAATCTACATTCCTAACTTCTTCTACCATGCCCCAGAAACTTCTGCATAATGGAAAATCATCCCTCCTCTGGCCTTCATACTTTCAAAGCACTCCCTGTCCCTTTGGCCTTTCCCTCTTCTTGACTGGCTCTTCCTAGAACCTTTCCTTATTTAGTAAGTCTAAGATTCTTCTTTCTAAACCCAGCCAGACTGGACATTCAGGCTCACCGTATCTTTATTCCTCTCCAGGTTCTACTAGAGAATTTCTTGACCATGCTAATTACCTTCTGTCTCTCTTATCCCCTGAGCTCCCAGGGCTCCTTTGCATTTTTTCCCCCAATAAAATGTAGGCACTATGCAGGCAGAATTGCATTTTTCTTTCTTCTTGTATTTTTATTCCTAGCACTTCGCCCCAGTACTTGAAATCTAGTAAATGTTCATAAAAACTTATTGACTACCTCCCTGACTGGCTTAGGTTGTAATAACCTGAGGAATACTGAAGAAAGTTTGACAAAAACAAAACAAAGCCAAACCAAAAAAAGCAGAAAACAAAACCAAGCAATAGCCATAAAATCCCTCCTACACAGCTAACCTAAGTGCTCACCATTTGAACAGAAAGGGGCCACCAAGATAGTGAAAGGCCTTGAATTCAAGCCATTTTCAGAATAGTTAAGGAAACTGGGTTTGTTTAGCCAGAAGAAAAATTTGGGAGGATGTGATTTCTGTGATTAAGATGCTGAGTGACTGTCCTGTGGAATAGATTTTTTTTTCCTTGGCTCTGGAGAACAGATGCAGGAGCAGTGAGTCCAGACTGTAAAGACATAAATTTAGGCATGGACCGGCCCCCCCATTCATTGAGAGGTGGAAATTAAAAGTTCGCTGGTGATATCCCTTCTGATACTAAACTTATACAAATTTATACAAATTCCATGAAACATCTTGCTGGTTATCTTTTTTATCTGATTACATCCATCCAGGCTACCACCAATGGTCTCCGTGGGTAGATAACACCTAGCCAGGACTCTATAAATACCATAGTGTCTGAAACAATGCCATCTTTCTCAAGTGATAAATTAATATTACTTCCCAATAATGAGAAATCTTCTATGGAAACCTCCTCATTAAGTGAAAAGTGACACTGGGTTCTCAGAAATTACATTGGTTGCACACACACTCTGATATGATCTAATCAGCTGTGCCTGTCTAGCCTGGGTGATGGAAAAAAAAGAGTTCAGATTTTCCTTTTGAGGACCAGTCTGGCTTAATTTCGGAAGATGAACCTTAGACTGACTAAATAATAAATGAGACACCAGTGTCAGCTCTGAAAGACCGTCCATTAAATTATAGTAAAGCTAAAATGTAGTTGCATTGACTGGGGGCATATGAGAGGGTGGCAGGGTACATAAAACAAAGGTGAATTCAAACCATGTCAGAGTATCATTCAGAACCAGAATCTTATTTCAAAAATCTAAGGCCTCTTAGGCTCTGACCAATAAACCCAATTTATGATTGCAAATTTCAGGGGAAAAAAAGCATTAAGGTTAAGTCATGTTTTCAAAAATTGTTATTTTTTTGTGAGAGACACTTATGATAAAATAAGTACCATACTGGTCTTGGTACCCCAAATCAAGAAAATCTGAGAATAAATCTTGCCTCTGATGCAGACTGTTTATATGACCCTGGACAAATCACTAAATTTCACAGAATTCTAAGGAAATCTCTGAAGCTCCAAATGGAAGATAATAGGCCATACTAGTTTCCATTGAAAGGGGAAGTTTCTTTATCCAGTGGTTTCCTATATCAGTGAATTCACAGGTTTTGTTCTGATGACTTTCATTCTAATACTAAGAACCATTATTTTTCACCTCTTTCCTTTTGTCAGCTTTATGGATTCTACTTTTTCATGCAATCTAAGTGAATTTAAATGTGAACCAAGATACTGATTATGAACTTGGCCGATATGGATTATGGTGAGGTTCTATGATTAAATTTTTTTTAACACATCTGTATTATGCACATCCTTTGGAATCAATCCATTTTATCAGTTAATTATGTAATTAGGGCATTTTTTGAAACATATATTATGTACTTTGTAGAATGGAATGGCTTCTTCAAAGCCATTCTGGGCTATCATATAATTAAGTAATTAAGCTTGATGCTCAATAAAGAAAATATCGTTTGAATAATTAGTGAAAAAGACAGAGCACAGGCAGAGTACAATGTTTTCTTTCACAGAGTCTTTGCTGAAAACATAGTGGAGCATGTGATAATCCACATCCTTGTTTACTATAATGGGAAAATGATGGAATGATATTTGGGAGTATAATAAAAACATCAAGACCAATTTAGTCATCCACAAGTGTAATTTCAAGATGGCAGAATCTACAGCATGTTCAGAGAAAGTGTGCGAGGCATTTCTTATTTACAAGAAAGGAATTGAAATATTTTCCAGACTCTCAAAGAAATGTAGTTTATCATTATTTTCTTTTCCACAATTTTCATAAATGACTGTTTTCTTTGAAAGGAGATTTAAAAAAAAAAACAGCTATATTCTCTTCACTTCATGTTTTTTTTAAATTTTCACATCATTTTTTCTCTTTTAATGGTGTGGGAACATATAGATTTCAGTGCATATACCTAATTTTATTGACATCCATTGCACTATAATTAATATTAATTAATTTATATTTCAAGTCAGTAGGGACATGACAAATAGAGGGACTACAGAAAAATAAAAAACTGGATATGAAAACTTGTGCCGTCTTTATTAAAGTCTCATAAAGCTAGTAGTTTTAGATTAACTAAAGAGATTTCTTTTTATATATTTAACATCACTATGAAAAGTGAAATGAGCATTATGGGTACATTTTATTTCTATCCTGAAGTGGGAAAAAATATGTTTGAGAATTTTCTCCTCCCTGATCCCAGGCTCTTCTGAGAATTATTTCTAGATTTTCTCTTGGAAAGGATGTTTCAGATAAGGTAGTATCGAGGAATAATATTATACAGACAAAATTTAGTTCTTACTTCAATTTCCTTAAAAAAAAAAGTACAATAAAAAGACCAGAGAGGTAAAGGGAAAAAAAATGAAAATCACAGTGGGAGCAGCAAAAGGACATTTCATCTCCATTGTGATTTTAAAAGATATCCATAATAAAAAAAGAGAGACAGCGAGAGAGAAAAGAAGTGTTCTTTCTCTCATGTTTAGAGTTGATATTTGCATGGGACATGTGGGAATGACTTGGCCTTCTGATCATGATTGCACAAGAAATTAAAGCACTTGCTGAAATAAAAGTTTGATTCTCAGTAATGAAGCTTATTAATTGACTGATTTTCAAAATGAATCCATTAAATCCTTTGGATACTTATGTGGAAAAAAAAAACATATTAGTTCATTCATTTTAATTTAACCTCCTGCATTACTGCTAGACTCTTGGTGTGCATTTTTCTTTGTTATTTTTTCTATGTTTTTAGAAGTCAAAAATGTGATTAAAATTGGTTTCAATTCCCATATGTTAATTGATTTTATAGACCACTAGAACTCAAGAAAATACAAGATATTTTGATTCTAAGAAATATCTTGTGCGTGCGTGTGTGTGTGTGTGTGTGTGTGTGTGTGCACAACCTAGAAGCTTATTTTAATCAATCAACAAACCTCTATTAATTGACCATGCAGTAATTGCCAGATGCTATGCTATGCACTTGAGATACAAAGAAAAAAAACCTGAAAATGTTTGACATCCCTCTCCCAAAAGACAGAAGCAATCCCTTATCAAGGAGGTTAATTCCATCATTTCTTTCCCTTCTGTTGTTTCAGCTGATTTGATTGGTCCATAATATTTTAAAGCCTTGTAAAATCTACTTTGTCTTGTTAATTTAGGTTTTTTCCCCTAATTTGTTTTCCTCTCTGATTTTTTCTCACATTTTTTCTTTTGTATGGTTCACTTGTCATTTATTTTTTGATGGAATATTTGAGGAGTGTGACTCCTAATCCTATCATCCAATATTTTGGACTAGTTACATTGAATTTATTTCAAGGAAAAAGAGAGAGAAAATGCACAAGACATATTAGCTGATATTGGTTCAGAACTTCTCTTCTTACCTTCAATGCCTTCATAGATAAAAGATGTGAATGAGCTGCCATAAAAAAGGCCACATTCCTTGTAAATGTTAAATACTAGACATAGCAAAAGTAAGAGATAACAGGAATGTAACAATACCAAAAGGGTTTTTTCCCTAGTGACTTATAAGAATTGCCAAGGTTTCTTAATTTCTTGAGAATTAGAGAAAGCAAGGAAAAGGTGATTTAGATAAATAGGGATGTTCTCCTATAGGTTTGCTTCTACAAATGTTGACATGGTTAAGCTGACATGATGGAGAAACAAACATGGCTGCTTCTACAAAGGCAGGTTTATAGTGACTCCAGGAGACCAGAAGTTAATTAGCAACTTGTATCCAAGTGATTTCAGAGAAAATGAGAATGGAATTCACCCCATGGGCTTAGAACAAGATCTTTTCCAAGGCTAGCCTGGACATTGTGATTTGTTTCCCACTTCAGCATGGAGGAGGTCTATGTCCCAAATTTTAAGAATATGGTTTAAATGTCTTTCTGCCCTTCTAATGCTGTTACACCTAAGCTCCATTTTTGTCTCTCCATAGTAGTGAGTCTGAGGTTTAGAAAGAATGGTGACTGGGTTCTACCTTCCTCTCTTTAATTGTGGACTTTTTTGGTTGAAGCTCTTAGCCCAGGTTCCAATTTTGGAAATGCTGCACTACCAATGACTTTGTTTAATTAATTGAACTAAATAATGTGTGTCATCTAAATTTTCCGGATTTCCCTCACTCTTCCTTTTTAGTGCTCAGATCCAAGTTTGAATATAGGCTATTGTGGCTGAACTGGCAGTTTTCTTCAGCAGCAGGATGCTTTAGAATTAGAACCAATTCAGGAGTGGAGAAAAGAAAGGCAACTCTGTGCCAAACAATGTATTTATTCTCATCATTCCACAACTCTTGTCTGTGATTTTTTTGCACTCTAGAATAGGGACATCAAAAGATTCATTTTCCTTTTAAGATGCAATAGCTCTCTAAATTTTGTTGTTATTTTGGAAAAAAACTATAGTAGTTGATGTTACAATAAGAAAGTGTTTCATGGTGCTAAAAATAGATGAGATCACAAAAGTCACCTAGGCCCATTTTCACAGATGAGAAAACTGAGCTTTAGCCATATGAAGTGTCTTGCCAAGGTCACTTGGGCAGTTAAGTAGCAGATCTGGAATTTGAACCCAACCTACTATTCCAAATTCAGTCACTTTAGACAGTACCATGCTGGAGGAGTTCTGTCGGAAATGACACTTCTTTCTTGGCAGTCACGATGGTCTCCATTCATCACATAGACATGTCCATTGAATGAAATCAGTGAGGTCCTAAATATTACACAGCAATGTAGATTGGAGCAGCACCTAGGCATTCTCCTTTTATTATTTCACTTCCTAAAATCTGAGATTACTTTTGGAACTTGCAGATACGTGAGAATCAGGAAGACAAAGATTGATTTTCTGAGGGATTAAAAGCAGATATTTGAAATGCACATTGCATTCCTTTTTATGGTTTTGGATCAAATGAAGATGTATAAGGAACCTTAACCCATCAGTAAAAGGGCACAGTATAAATATGAGTGGTAATGCTTTCTCCAAGAGAAAGGAAGGCAAAGACCAGGAGGTCGTGAGAGATTGAGAAACAACATGAGGCGAGGTCACTGAGTTTTCATTACCTTTTGCCAGTGGATATTACCACAAACATTTTTTTTTAATTCCCATAATAGAATATTGCACTGCTATATATGACATACATTATTTAGTTCAATTAAGAGCACCATCACTGTTGTCCATGCATGCTTTTAACATAGTAGAAAAATTTTCAAGTAGAAATGCAATGGGATACCTTGGGAGGTGGTGGCTTCCTTTTCCTTCCAAGTCGTCAAATAGAGGTTGGAAAACCATTATGGTCTAGAGCAGCGGCTCTTAACCTCTGGCTTATGTTCAATTTGTAACAATGAAAATACATCCTGCATATCAAATATTTACATTACAATTCATAACAGTAGCAAAATTACAGTTATGAAGTAGCAATGAAAATAATGTTATGGTTGGGGGTCACCACAACATGAGGAACTGTATTAAAGGATCACGGCATGAGGAAGGTTGAGAACCACTGCTCTAGGGGCTATTCATTTGGGGAACTGGTTGGGTTAGTATGGCATTGAGATCCCAATCAACTCTCTAATTCTGAGAGTCTATGAAACTGCCTTGATACATGGGGACCCAAGAACTCTACTGTAACTTTGGATTTTAAAAAGCACTGAGAGAGTGAATTGCTTCCCGCTAACACCTGTATGTGCTACATAGGACACTCCAGCCTAGATCTTCAAACACTGACTCAAATACAGCTTCACCTCTGGATTTTTTCTCAATGCACAGTGCCATTATTATCAAGGCAGACATGTGACACAGCAGGTAGAACTCTGGGCCTGGTGTCAGGAAGGCCTGATACCTTAGACTCAGAGGCTTACTAGGTTTGTGACCCTGGTCAAGTCACTTAACCTCTGTTTGCCTCAGTTTGCTCAGCTGTAGAATAGGGAAATAACAGAACTTTTTTGACATGAACATTGTGAGGATCAAAGGGGACAGTGATTGTGAAGCACCCAAGGCACTGCCTTCCTTTCCTCATTCCGTTTTGCTTCTCTTCCTCCCCATTTCCCTTCTTTCCGGCTTTCCTCTCTGTTCATCGTTTTCCTTTCTTCTTTTTCGCCTCCCCCTTTCCACATCTCTGCTAAAGGCTCTGTCTCCTAGATGAAGCGGGAGGACTGTGATTAAGCTGTAGCCACCACCTTTGCTGCCACTTTGCTCTTTCTAGAAGAAGGTGCGCTGTATTAGCGATGGGAACTGAATGCAGCTGTTCTTGTTCTACTTCTTCATGTCAATCTTAACAGGGTTTTGTGACTTCAGGCAAAATAACTTTGCTTTTCCAGTTTGTGTTTGCTCTATCTTTGTATTTAGTAATTGAAATATTCTTGGAGTGTCTTGGCATTGTATCTTCTGTGCTCAGTCTTCCTATCTTCTGCATTTCCCCTGATATCCTGATTCTTTTTTTTTTTTTTGACTCTTCATATTTCCACATTTTAGTACTCTTCATATTATTCTGGAAGCAGCATGATTAGGATAATTATGTAATTATGATGAAAGTGTGGCACAGTAGGTAAAAAAAACATAGTTTTGGATTCAGGGAATTTGGGTGCCAGTAATGTCTCTGTCTTTTACTGACAGTGTGACCTTGGACAAGAAAATTAATGTCCCTGATCCCCGGTTTCCTCATCTGTAAAATGACCTCTAAAGTTCTGTTAGTTCCAAATCTATAATCATCATATTCAATAATACAATTGTATTGCCTTCTTATAAATTGCTTCTGGAAATATCTTTAGCATTATTAAAAAAAACAACTTCAATTTTCATCTTAATTGCTGAATATCCTTCTTGACAATTAAGTAATTACTTATTGACTAACGTCTTGATGCACATATATTTTTCAACCCCAGATTGAGTAAAATTGGCTAGACCTGATGAATCTGTTGAATGAGTATTGCATTTTTCTAGCTTCCAGATTTCTCCCCTGGGTAGTAAGCAATAATCAATTCTGGTTTGTTTATTATTTATTGCAGAAAAATATGTAAAGCCTTTTTCATTAAGTTGGTTTCAATCCTCATGGATCCAGTCTCAATATGAAATTGTATCTCTAGCTGATTATAAGTTGATGTGGGCTCCATCATTGAGTATCCATCTTCATAAATGACTAATGCACAAGAACACATTGTCACTGAAATATTCTGGGAGGCTGTACTTTTCAAAATCAAATCTGTAGTCACATGCCTTATTTTAGATGATAGACGGCCTCATTCTAAATAAGTATTAAAATGGAATGAAATATGCTACACATATTGTCATCATCTCTGATACTGGAATATGTCTCTTCTATAGACTTTACCTTGGAGTGTGATACATGCAGTCAGTCAGTAAGTCAAATATTTTTGTTTCATACCTTGTATTACTGGATGTTTAAGTGTAGTTATTTAAAATTTAGCTCTTGTTTTCGATTTAACACAATTCATAAATATTAATTATAAGTCTCCAGACTTGGAATCAGGAAGAGTAAAGTTCAAGTCAGACTTCAAACATTTATTTGCTAAGTGACTTTGGGCAAGCCATAGAACCTCTCTGAAGCTCAGTTTCCTTATCTGAAAAAATGAAAGAGGTTGGGTGAGATGGTATCATGTCCTGCTCTATGATTCCAAAACCTACTAGGTGTCAGGAACTGTTGTAGCCACTAGGGTTTTCAAAAGATGAAAACCAGTCCTGCCTTTTAACGACCTTGCAATCCAGGAGGGAAAAGTTCAGGAAAAATAAAAAAAAAAAAAAGGTCTGCTGTAGGATGTGGTTTCTCACCTGAACCTCATTCATTCATTCATTTATTCATTAAAAAAAAAAAAATGATCCCAGAGCAGTTAAGTGGTGCAATGAATGGAGCACTTGCCCTGGAATCAGGAGGACCTGAGTTCAAATCTGACCTCAGATACTTAACCACTTACCAGTTGTAAGACCTTGGACAAGGCACTTAACCTCAATTGCCTTGTCTTTCTCCCTCTAAAATTTAAAAAAAATATATCCTTCCTCATTGACATATTGTTGCATAAGTTTTTGATTCTATACTTGGATCTCAAGCATTTGAGTTTCCATTCTGAGTGCAACACTTTTGTGGAAATTTAAAAATCTAATATTTTCTTGTTTTTGGTTTTTGTAGTTCTCTGGTAAAATCAACAACATATAAAATAAAAATTATTTAAAACCCCGAAAAATATGAAACTATTTACCCTCCATTTGGGTGTTATATGGACCTCTCTCATTGGAAATCTTTTAGTTAGTTAAGACTTGATGACTAATTGTTGAGTTTGTTGTAGAGAAGAATCTTATTCAAGTCTCAATGGAACTAAGTCACCACCAAGGCCTCTTCCACCACAAAAATTAAGGGAATACATAGGAAACACACTCTCTCTCTCTCTCTCTCTCTCTCTCTCTCTCTCTCTCTGAGTCACATATATGTTATTGATCCTCTATATATTTTAATTCCATCAATGCACGAACTGATGTGTTGCTTTTATTTTGTGTGGTTGTAAGTTTCTGTATTTGTTGTCTTAATATTCAAAGGAGATCAGATGTAAGCCTGGGGAATTTTGTTTTGAGAATTCCTTTCATAGACTGAGATGAAAAGCCTATGGATTCATAGATAAGTCTTAGTTGATAGTGCCGGAGGTACACAGACAGAGGTTAAGCAGGTTTTCCAAGTTCATGTACCTGGTAAGAAGGTCAGTTTGAAATCAGATTCCTCTTAATCCAGACACAGTACCCCATCAATAAGGTCTCATATTATTTATTCAATATATGAAAATAATTTTGCATGAGGGTGTGCATGTGTGCACACACACAGAAAGATACAAATGGTTTCATATATTGAAAAAGCAGTATGTATATATGCGTGTGTATGTATGTGTATATATATATACACATACATACACACATATCGGTATACGTATGTGTGTATAGTATTCGATGGGAAAAGTGTTTTTCTCTTTTTCCCCTCCTGACCCCATGTGTCATTATTTCACACAAAATTTTTCTATAACTTTTTTTTTGGTTTATATGGTAAAATAATATTATTTTATACTAATATAAAATATTTAGACATTTCCCAATTTTTAGATATACATCATATGTATAGGTGTATGTTTTATATACACATGTGGATATGCATGTATATATATATACAAATTGTATATATATGTATATATATATATATATATATATATATACATAAATAAAATTATATATGTGTATATAATTTCCCTATTTCTAAATAAAAGTGTAGGGATTTTTTTCAAAATACAAATTAAAAGTATACTTTTTAAATTAACATAGTTTTAATTTTAATGGATTTGGCCTCACTAAAAAATTCTCTGTATCTGTTCCCAAATAATTATTCCAAAAAAGGCTAAATTCAACTTTACAGACATTCATTATATGCCACTCATTGTTAATTGATTGTATTTTTAATGTTTTAGTGGAATAAAATAATCAGACATTAACAATATGTAAAAGTAGAAGGTAATGCTTTAGGGGATAGTAGGTTGCCTCTCATTGGTGTTAAAGAAACAAAAGGATTTATGACCAGCTGTAAGGCTTATTCTCATTATTTTTTGCTTGTGATTCCTTATTCCTGCTGTCCCCCTACAAACACTAGACTTTACAGTCAAGCTGACTATTGAACTGCCTGAAATTTATATTCTCTATTTTACCTAATTATATTTGCTTAAGACCTGCCTGCTGGCTGGAACACATTCCTTCTCCTTCTTAAAATTCCCAGAATTTTCTTTAGTCTCATCTCGAGGACTACCCTCTCCATGAAACCATTGTTGAGCCTTCTTCTTGACAACACTTTCTCCCATCTCAGATTTTCCTAGAAACTTTGGATCTCTCCCTTGGGCTAAGACTGCATTTATCTCTGTAAATATATTGTTCTGAAGTAGAATTAAAGACTCTTAATGTCAGGAATGTGTTTTTTTTTAAGCATATATCTTTTTTTAATGTATTTTATTTTTAATTTATGAAATAAAACAAGCATTTCCATAACATGGTATAATAAATAGATGATGGCAGATGAAACTGAAAATCTATTATGTACAACTTGCTATTCCTTTTAACTATATAGTCAAGTTATCATATATATTTCTTCCTTTTTCTTCCTCCTCCCCCCGCCCCCGAGATGCCTACTGTTAGACACAAATGATGCAAATGGGTTGTGTTTGTGTGTGTGTGTCGGTGTGTAAAACACGTGTGTATGTATGTATGTATATGTGTATGAACATATAGAATTATTCTATACATACTTCTTTTATTAGTTCTTTCTCTGAATGCAGAGAGTCTTTCCTCATATGTCGTTTACAGTGTTGTGGATATTTTTTAATGGCTAATGTTCATCTGACTGTTGTGGAGAGGGAAATAATGATATTTTAAATTTTCACATTAAATAAAGGTATTCAGAAATAATATCATCTTTTGTAGCATCACTGAAAGCATCTTAGGGACAATTCTGTGTTATGTAATTTTCCCTGTATCCACATAATTTTCACTCTTTCTGCTACTTCTTTATATTTCGGGAGCTTTTCATTCTATGTAGTTTGGAGATAATGGATATTAGCTATAGTAACATATATTAAATTTATTTCTCTTTAATTAATAGAGACCAACATTTCATGGGGAAGACTGTGCTAACTACCTTGTCTATAATGATACCTTGCATGTTGTAGAGTGGATTTGTTGACTTTTAAAGATACTTAGTGTTTATATTTTTATAGGAGAGCTACATTGTCTGTTAATTCACAAAGAACAGTGAGTTCTGGTATCTACTTCTGGACACCTGATCATGGTTTCCTATTCATTTGGTAGCTGCCATTTTCTTGTTTTGTTTTTCAGTCCTGAAGTGAGACTTTGAAATTTCTATCATTGCTTTTCAAAAATCTGAATTAGTTTGAGCCAGGATTCTTTAAGCATAAACTTTTCTATAACTTCTGGTGAAAATTCCAAGGAATATTATCATTTTTTTTTTTTATATCCTGACCACTTACTTCAGTGCTTAATGCAAGGTATGTCCTTAACAAAAGATTATTGACTCTGTGTGTGTGTGTGTGTGTGTGTGTGTGTGTGAGTGAGAGAGAGAGAGAGAGATGCAGTGTCACAAAAATTAAAGCACTATATGTGTATACACATAAACACATACATTGAAATACTATTTTAAATATATAACATATGACGGAAATCTGAATTATATATAATGTATGTATATGTTCAAAATGTGCATATGCATATTTATGGTTTACTGACTGTGAGAGTATATCTGACTATGTGTATGATAAAGAGTTACAGAATTAAAATTGTATATCTATATGTTCAGTCATTCAGTCATATCCAAGTCTTTATTACCCATGGATTCAGGCCAATATTGTCCATGAGGTTTCTCTTTGCAAAGATACCAGAGTGCATTAGCATTTCCTTACCCACTATATAGTTACACATATGTAATTGTATGCACATGCATATAATGTTTATATGCATGTATATTATGCATGTTTCTTCTCACTTGATTATTAAATATTTTGTACTGAGTGGGCTATATGATTATTATCACCATTTTATAGACAGAGCTAAAAAAAGTTAACGGTCTGGCCTGGAGTAACACACCAGAAATGGCTTGGGAAGACCTTTGAGGGCCCTCATACCTGATTCTTTCTTATCTTTCCAGACACTTTTTCTTGAATTTGTCATCTGTGACCCCATGGCACCACCCTCCTTCCTGTTCCTGTCCAGAACACTTCCCATATTCAAACCTTCATGATGTCTGTAACACTCTCACTTTCTGTCTTGAGCTCCTGCCTTCTCTGGCTTCTTGAAAACTCCACCTTCTGCAAGAAGTATTGGTTTGTTTGTTTAGGTTCCCATTCAGCAAGCTCTTTTTCTAGGATATTTTCTCTGATTTCCCCCTTTTTTCATACTTAGTGTTTGGGTTTGGGGCTCTGCCATTAGACTCTGAGCTCCTTAAGGGAAGAGTTGGTTTCCCTTTCTTCAGAGCATCAGCTAACATGTAATAATGGCTTAATAGATGCTTCTTGACTCAACTTAACTCCAGTTTCAGTGTGCTGTTCAGTACTCCATCCATATGCTTTATTATTGCTTGACTTGACCTGCATTGACTTGAGAATAGCTTCTTTCCTTGCATTAGAAGGAAAGTAGTAATGGACTGTGTATCAGTGAAGAAATCAAAGACACATTTACTTAATTCTTATCCTTCCCATTTCAGGGAGAGGAGGACTCAGATGGGGACTGCAGAGAGTACTGTAGACTCACATTTATGCATTATTGGATTTCAAGAGGGCTTTTGTTATTCTTATCAATTTACATGTGAGCAGGCCATTAGATACCACAGAGACAGAAAGACTCTTGAAAGACCCTGCTTTAGGCTTTATAGAAATTATGGGCAAAGCCATTTTTCATCTTAGTCTGACTTCTGACACTTCTAAACAAGAAGATCTCACTTTATTTCCAGTCAGCCATTCTGTAATGCTGCACAATTTTTATCTGAATGTTCAAAATTTGTTCAGGTAAGGCTTTATAGGAAAAAAAAAACTAAACAGTTACTGCATGTGGTCCTTTACTTTTGGGGTCATTAACAATGGGATACTGGAGGCAGAACAGTTCTCCCCCCACCTCGAAAGGAATCCAGAGGCCACTGCTCAAAATAATAGCATTTTCATCACCATCTTGTTTTTACACCACATTTTTATTCTGTGGTTGAGATTTATTTCATTTCTGTTGAAGAAAACAGATGATACAAGACTTTTAATCTGTTGAGGTTATAAAAACCGATCACTTTGTAATTGGCTTCTATAAACAAAAGTGTTCCTTCTTTCAATTCAAAATACTTGTTTTAAATGTGCATCTCTGAGTATTTCATGAGCATCAATCGGGCAATGTCATGTGGTATGACATCATAGACAAACGCTGGATTTGGTGTCAGGAAGACAGGTTTGAGTCCTACTTGCTGACATCTAAAAGCTCAGTAGTTATGAATAAACTTCTGCACAATCATAGCTTTTAGACTGGGAAGAAACCTCAGAGATCATGGTATAGGATTGTAGGATGATGGCTCTAGTATTCAAAGAAAGCTTAGAGGTCAGGCAATGCAAGTCCTTCATTTTACAAATGATGGACTGCCTTGCCTAAGGTCACACAGATGACAAGTGACAGACAAGGGCGTCGAGCCCAAGGACTTTAGTCAAAACCCCCTTTTCTGCTGTCGCCACTTCTCCTTCCCCTTTTTTCTGAGCCTAAAGCTTTGATCTTAGCACCTTGATTGGAATTCCCTAGAAGATTAGAAGTACTTGATATTTGACTTAAAAAAAAAAAAATTCTGAGAAAAGTGGGTGTAACTATGGAAGAAATTCAGTGTAGAACAAAATCCCAGAAACTTATGCCAATTTAAGATTCTAACTGATATGTAACCCAAATATAAAAGAAGACATCATAAAGAAATTTAAATGGAAAAAAGTAGAGAATAAAAATAGAATACATAATTAAATAGAATAAAAATAAAAATAGAATGGGAAAAAATATGGATAATTATTAACATGACCAAACAAGGGATATAGGGGATCACAGAGTATCAAATGAATAGTTTTTATTACATTTAAATGCTTTCAATGAACAGACTCAATCAAGCTCAAATTAAATAGAAAATTAAAAAAAAAACTAGTAAATGCATTTTTTCTGAAAAAAATGTTTCATTTCTTAGAGTGTATTAAAATTCCTAAGAATAAGAGCAATTCTCAAATTTTTAAATGGTCTAAGGATCTAAACATGAAGTTCTCAAAGGAAGAAACCAAGGATATTTTTATTCATATGGGAAAAAATGTTCCATCACTTATAGTTAATGAAATTCAAATTGAAATGACTGTGAAGTTCAACTTGACACCCATAAGATCAGCAAACATGATTTTAAAAATTAAATGACAAATGTTGGAAGGTGTGTGGGTGGGGGGAACCTGGGAACTGAAAGAATGCCTGTAAATTGGAAATGGTCAAGAACCTTGCTATATCAATGTAGGGAAATGCTCCAGTACCTTAAGAAATAGGGGGAGGAGAGGTGGAGATATCAAAATATTTGTATCAACTGCTATTTGTCAAAGTCAGCAGAACCAGGAAAGCAATTTATTCTTAGACGTTAATATTATAAAAAAAATTAAAAAGTTAATAAACTGAGGAAGAATGAAATGAGCAGAACCAGGAGAATATTTATTTATATAATATTATCACTTCAAAGGAAAACATTTTTGAAAGCTATATGAGCCATGGACAATATAATACCCAGAGGATCAATGATGAAACCTGCTTTTCATGATAGTGGGTATAGATTTAGTGTGCTTCTCAACTCTATTAACAAATAGCACACATTAATTTTCTAATAAATGAATTTTGTGAGAATGAAGACTATGACCTAAATTTCAATTTATTTTTGAAATCAAGATATATGTCATGTAGGTATCTCAAAGCAACCTCCCAGGATGGATTGATATTCAGCTGAAGTTTTTTTTGTTTTTGTTTTTGTTTTTCCCCCTCAATATGGCAAACGATTAAGGATACACATTGTTTAAAGGAGGCAGCATGGTGTTGGGCATATAATACTTGTCTTAATGAATAGATGACCTGGTTTGAAATGCTAACTCAGATACTGAAGAACTGGGGGACCTAGTCACTTAAGTCAAGAAGAATTTATTAACTTAAAGTCTCTAGTTTCAGTTTCTTTATCTGTAAAATGAAGTGGTTGGTCTCTGACCTTTAAGGTCCGTCCAGCTTTCAATCTTTGATCCTATAATCTTGTAATTTATTTTGTATTCTCAATGTCTTTGCAGTATATTGGAATGATGAGGTATGAAACTATGGTGCTCAAAGATCTGTTGGGAGCTTCCCTCTTCAAAATGTTGATTATGACAATGACCCCTAGTGAATAGCTTGCAAAATAGATGACTGAAGGAAGTTAGTACATAACGGTGCTGCCAGGAGGGGAAAGTGCTTTCTTGTGAAAGTGTTGGCAAGAAGAAGTTTCAAGGTCTGGCTTTGAGTGAGTGGATGTTTAAACATATTAATGTGTTCTCACATAATCTCATTATCACAATATCTTTAAGCAATAAGGTGAGATAAAGGAGAGATCTTGGTACTGGCCTTTCTAATGACACACAGGACTAAAGAGATACTATTGGCATTCCTTATGTTTTCCATATAATATCATTGTTGGACAGAGCTTAATAAACAGTGTGTCCATCCCTTAGTTTCCTCTCATGATTTTTGCCAGTCACAGTTTTCTGGGGGACACAGGAAAAAGGAGATTCCAGAAGCTGTCATGAACAGATATTACAGCTCTATGGAATCTATCTGTAACAGTAACCAATTTAGCAGATATTTAGCTCTTAGTAACTTAGGGCTAAGTAGGGAAGGTGTGAGCTCAGTTCTGTCTCTGTTCCTGATGTAGCAGGAGGGAGTTGGCTGAGACAGGAGGCCAGCCTGTGTATATAAGAAGAGTTCTAGAGACAGAAAGACAGAATCAGAATGTTCCTCCTGGTGGCTCCTGTTGGAGGAAGCAGGATTGTCCCAGCATCTGGGAGCTGGGCTGCTGGACTGAAGAAGTGAGTTGGAGTTTTCTTGAGAGAGAGAGAGAGAGAGAGAGAGAGAGAGAGAGAGAGAGAGAGAGAGTTTCTCTCTCAGCATCTAGAAGGTGACTGAGAACTTAGTTGGAGTTTTTCTTGAGACCAGAATCTGGTGAAGGCTGAAGTGGCTGTTGCTACCACCTGAAAGGCCAGTGTTGCTGCTGCTTCCTGGAAGGCTGAGTTTTCTTCTGGGTCTTGGGCAAGCTGAACTGCTAGAGGACTGAGGAAGCATGACCAGGATAAGACTTTGTTTGTTTGTTGCCCGACTGATCCTTGAGTTCCCAGCAATAGAAGTGGTGAAGGGCTAGAGATGTGCCAGACCCTGTGAACTTCAGTGTGTGCCAGGGACTGTCCTGAGGACTGGACAGGGACCTGGGAGCTGTCTGGCCCTGAATCTAGGTGACTGGTGGATTCAGGAAGGAGCTAGGACCATGGAAGGGGATTCAGGGAATTAGAGAGACCACCCCAAGTCAAGATGAAGAAAAGGCCTCCCATTGGATGAAATTGAGGTTTGCTGGACACCAAGGGGTGGAGGGTTTGTGTGGTTTTCTAATGATTGTGTTTAGTGACTGATTGCTAGATAAGTGACTGATTTAGTTAATCTGTGGTTGTCCCTTAGGGAAATCAGATGATTATCCTTTTCTTCTTTGTTTTAAATATCGTGGCTACTGTAGTGTAAACTGTGTGGCCATTCTAATGTTTAGCTGTTGTGAACACTATATTGTGATTTTCTGTGATAAGATGTAATATTGTGAATATTGTACTGTACCTTGATTTGTTGTGAATATTATATTGTGATTTGTTGTGAATGTTTGCCTCGATTTGTAATGGAATAAACAGTGTTCACTATACTGTGTAATCCAAACCTTAAAAGCTGTTCACAAAGCATTCTTTTCTTGGTGCATGGCATTACACTATCGCAGGTAGTTATTTCTCTGGACTTTCATATCATTCTTACTATATGTCATACTATGCTTTCCTTTTCTTTTCCTGGTGGAAGTGGGAGTATATTGAGGAGTTATTACTTAGTGCCACCTAATACTATCTATGGTTCCCTCATGAAGCCAAAGACCTATCTCCATAAGCATTAATGTTATTTTGGCTCTATTAAAATAAAAAAAAAATAATCTTAATACTTACAACTGGCAAGTAGCTTAGAGATGAAATTGTCCGTGCCCATATATTATTGGTGAGGAAATTGAAGTGCAAAGTTATTAAATGGATTTTTGAAGGTCACATACATAGAAAGTCACACAAATGGAAAAGAAACTTGGGTCATTCAAACCCATAGCTAGTAACCTTTGACTACAACATATAAGATTCAGGAAAAGCCACATGTACATATAGACTTTGTTAATGGCATAAATGTATACACCCATATATGAATATATGTATCCATATAAGTGTGTTTACGTGTGTATACATTCAGTAGGGATACTCATACTTATGTACTTTTCAGATGTGAGATTTCAAAAGACTGATATGTCACTTCATATTCACTTGTTCTAAGTATAGGATATATTGTTAGCAGACAAAATAAATTAATGGACATATTAATTCAGGAAGGAGAGACTATATGTATGCCCTAATTCAATATTGTTTCTGGTTCTAATTTTGTCGCTAAAATTGTCTAATTTTGGACAAATTCAGCTGTGTGTTATAACTACCATACAGCCAATTTCTTTCCAGATAGTTTATCAGTTCTCTGTGACTATGAGATGTCATGGGGGGCTAGGTTTTACAGTGAATTAGGAAAAAAAAATGGAGCCGGAGTTCTTTTAAATGCACCAAATTTGAACTACTACGTATTAGGGGCCTTTGAATAAACCAAACATGAGCAAGTCGAATTAGTCTTAGTACAGAATTTGGTTAAAGTCCTTTGGAGTCCAGGCCTGTTTTCATCAATGTTTAGAACACTTTCTGCCTTGATCCACATGCCTCCCCTCTTTCCATCCTAAGGAACATCTAACTAGCCTGTATCAGATGGCTATTTTTGCTAAGCAAATATTTAATTAAGTCTTTGCTTGTCTTTCAGCACACAGAATCTGTTCCTTTTGATATTTTACTGTTTTTTTCTAAAATTGTTTCTAAACAACTACATGTTATTTTTTGCTTATAGAAAGACCCACATGGAACTCATTTCACATGCTTTTTATTTGTCAATCCCTTAACTTTACCAAAGACCTCTGTCCCCCTGTGTAAAATCTCATGTTTCCAACTCACTTGAACCAACAACAACAAAAACAATAAGAGAGATTGAGAACTCTATTCAAAATCTAATCTACCCAGAGATAAAGTTCAAATCTTTACCCAATGTGAATTTCCTCTTTTAGATTTTTTAATAAGAGAAAATACATATTCTGGGCACAGAAGTAGAATATGTGCATGACAGATTACAGCCACTGAAAGAATTTATCATTGTATGAGTCAAAAGCAAATTTCAAGGATGTTTGTCACACCATAATGTATATTTCATTGGGAAAATGTTTATAAGCAATTTAGGGAAAGTTTCTTATTTCTATTGCAGTTATGATCATTTGTTAAAATTCCCTTTAATATATTGTTAAAATTTGAACATTAATTCATTCAAATATTCCAGTTGGCCAGAGCACTGAGAAAGTTACACTTTAATTCTCCAGAGGAGACAAAAGATCATCTGTGATGGCTTCTGTGTTATATGACACTATGATTACCTGATTAGTTAGTTATCTCTCTCTCCAATTGGGTCAGAGGTCTTGGCTCTGTTCCATAACTCTTACAAATTCTCTCATAACAGACTTCCCTTTAGTTCTTGAGCAACTCAGGGAACAAGCATGCATTGTCTCAGTATGTACACAATCAGTTTCTACTTTTTGAAAGAAAAAAGAAAATCTGCAAGAATATTCCCATTAAATTGTGAGACAGGATGTTTATCTTCATGGACAGAGGACTACAAGAGGATGTTGAAGAAAGAGTGAGGGAGAGGACAATGAGACTTTAAACCAAGTCTGTGGAACAGCAGCACAATTCCTGGGAGTGCACATTAAGTCAAAATGACTTCCATATTTGGCGTTGGCTTATTGAAAATTGTGGCCCATTCATATCGAAGCTTTTGGAAATCAGGCACTATTTTTTGTTTGTTTGTTGTGCCTTTCTTTGTCCCCTCATTGCTTCACATAGTTCTTAGTCAATAGAAAGAGTTTAATAATTGTTCTAATCAATATTTAAAACATTTATTTTGAAATAACTCTTTCATGACCTATTTGCATGTGGAATATTTTCTTAGCACTGGGTTTGATTGAGTCTGGCTTTGAATCCTACAGGTCAAATTATTGTGGGAAAATGACTCAAATTAAATCTATCTGATCATCAGTTTCCTCAATAGCAAAATGCAGATAATGATATCTATAGCACCTGCTTCAAGGGTTACTTAGAGGAGACCATTTATATGGCAATTGTCGTAATGATAAAAATGATTTTCACATGATTCATTTGGTTTTTGAGTCATATCCAGATATCATCAATTTGAACTTGATTGAACCTTTAAAATATTCCAATCCTTGAACAATTTAGCATTTTTGAAGATAAGGCCCTAAGAAATTAAGTGAATCGGCCAACGCCAAGCTGAGAGTAAGCATCCTTTACCCTGCCTCCAGTGCCTGGTACTTTCAGAGAAGATTCATCTGTGGAGAGGGGATCAGGGAGAGCAATGAACATCTTGAAAACACAATTGATATGTTTGTTTCTTTCTTCATCTGGCATATATATGCGCTGAATAAATAATGAATGTCTATTGAATGAATGAACATTCGTAGTGTGGAAGCCATGTAATTAAAGTTTGCATATGTAGGTGTGTGTATGTGTGTGTGTGTAAACATATGTATGTATATTCATCTCCCTATATAAACATGAAAACTCATACATGTGAAAATAATAAACCTGAGCATATGTACACATATATATATTTATATGTGCACAAACATATATAAACGGATGTAAAATTGTGTCTTGGTTGTGAGAGACTACTTAAAAAACAACATGCACAATTCTTTGGGATTTTCCCTTTGAGCTTTGTCCTGCAAAGGTCTTTGATGAATATTGTATTTCTCTTCTCTGTCACCAGCCCCATTAAAATACAAGGTTTCTTTAACTATCTCTTTCATCTCTTGTCGTGGAGATGTTCAGAAGACAGGCTGTGCCAAATCGCATGCTTTGCATTCAAAGCAGAATGTGTCCAGTTAAACTTCCAAGTTTTAATGTAAGGCAGGAAAAAAAAAACATACAGGACTGACTAAACATATTTCCTAGATCGTGCAAACCCCTATGAATCGTCCTCGCCCACTTCAAATAAAGTTAACACAAGAAATCATAAATACTGAATGCTTTTCTCACTAATGCAAATTCCCTGTTCTAACCTTGTCTGGTGAAGTTTCTCTGTTTGTGGGCCTGTGACATGGTCATTAGCTGCTTTGTGTCAGAGGGCCCAGGAATATAGCCGTTTCTGTGTGTAGGGGGCCGATGATGGCCATGGTCTGCGAAGTAGCGGTCAGGGTGGCTCATTTGGCTGCTAGATCCAAACCAAGTTCCTTCTTGCTGATTGCACATTTAAATGCCCTTTGCAAGTAGATGTTGGCTTTGTTGTGGTCACTCAGCAGCATCCAGTCCCCAAACTTCTGCTTCAAGCTCACCTGCTCTCCGCCTGCTAGATTGGTCACAGAAACAGACCAAGCCCTCTTTCAGTGGCTCCTGCCCCGAGGCGTTATTGTCATCATTGGTGGGGGAGTTTGGCTGTTGGTCATAGATGAATAAGCATGTATATTAAATAGAGATGCATTTAAAAGGTGTAAAGGGCTTTGCATACATTATCTCATTTGATCATCTCAGTGCCCTTATCAGGTAATTCTTATAATTGTCCTTCAGAGGACTCTCTTTCTTCCTTTGAAATAGGAGGGGCAGAGGCAAGATGGCAGAGAAAAGGCAAGGACTCACAGGAGCTCTCTCCCACACCACTCCAAAGACCTTTAAATAATGGCAAAAAACAGTTCCTGGAGTGTCAGAAGCCACAAAAGGTTGGGGTAAAACCATTTTCCATCCAAACAAACTTAAAAGGTGGGCGGGAAAGGCCTGTTATAGCTGTGGGAAAGCAGAGCACAGTCCAGTGCAGCCCCAGCCACAGGAAACCAGGAGCAGGCCTCGGGAGCCAGGGAATCATCAAGAACACTTCCAGGACTCTTAGCCGACAGTTACTAAGGAGGTCAAACCACTGGACAGAAGGAGTTTACAGGGGTTTCTTTATTGGCACTGGGTACAGGAATTTTTGCTATGCCCACACTCTGATCCAGATCGCAGCCCTGGCTAGCAGTCCCAGAACAAGGAGGATTATTGGCACACCAGAATTTGCATCCCCAATGGAGGAGGAGCCCTCCTCACAGTTCCCAGGAAGAAGAATACTTGTGGTTGCTCACAGACCAGAGAACAGACCAGGAGAGTAATAAACATCCCTCCCTGAACCACACCGCCTTGGAAGGACTGAAAACATACAGGTACCTAGAAATGAATACTACAGTGAACAAAAGAATGTAAAAATCTATGCAACAAAAAATAAAATTGCAAAGATGAATAAGAAAGATT
>CM053586.1:359990545-360006437 GCA_028646515.1 Pseudochirops corinnae
GTTTTCATTATTGTCACCGTCAATCACATGTGTTGTTTTATCAAAGGAGTTTACAGAAAATCTAAGGCAGAGAAGACAATGCTGGGCTCAAGTTATGAAGACTGTGGTTAGGGAAGGACCATATCTTTGGTCAGGGAAGAAAAAAAGCCAAACAAATAAATCTTAGATGGGTTTCAGTTTTATGAAAAACTATATTCTCTGCAAGATTTTGGAACTCTGAATCTAGTTGTAGATACCTTGGACCCCAGCTTCAGAACAAGGTCCACTCAGGATTCAAATAATCGGGGGGGAGGGGGCATGAAAAGGTGGGGCCACTTGAAGCATGGCATGTCCTTTCATCCAGTGGTCTTATCTTTTCAGCAATTTGGCTCACTTCAGTCCTGCTGTTGTAAGAACATTATCCGTATAAAAGCACTTGGAAATATTAAAGTATGATGTAAATTGGTTGTTAGTATGAAAAGCAGCATAATAGAACAGAATAAGCTGGCTTCACATCAGGAATCCCTAGGGCCATCATTACTGGATCACCCTGGCAAGGCCTCTCAGGGTTTCAGGCTACTCTTTAAGGCTCTAAGTTAGAGCCTAGTTCACTTGCATTAGTAGAAGGGATTTCCTCATTGGTGAGTTCCTTATACCAAAGAAATAGGCTGAGACTTTGTCACTGTCATTATCATCAATCACCGTTATCCCTTTGCTCTAGTACAAACCTTAATTGAAGGTCGCAATGTAATTCTTTTATTTTAAACATATATTTCTAATAATAATGAGGCAGCTAGGTGGCTCGATGGATAAAGCACTGAACCTGTAGTCAGGAAGACCTGAGTTTAAATCTGTGGGACCCTGGGCAAGTCACTCTACTTCTATTTCCCTTAATTCACTGGAGAATGAGATGATAATTGCTCCAGCATTTTTGCCAAGAAAACCCCATATGGAGTCACAATGAGTGGGACATGACTGAAGGGCTGAAGAGCGAGAAACTAAAATGAGCAGTGGTGTGGCAAAGCAGATGTGTTGAGTCAGTGATTCCTAGCAGTGTATTTGTGTCACTGATTTGTTCTTTTAACTTTTCATCCAAAGTGATTCCTGGAATAGACTATGAAAGTGATAATTCATCATTATTTAGGATTGAATTATCTGTGTCCTGGGTCTGCATTTCCCATACAAATCCAGAGTGTTCCCCCTAATTCATTGACTTTTTGGCTACCCAATAGCACTTTTAGTGAGTAAGTCATGGGAGAAAAAAAGTCACAGAGCTAGGAAAGGTCTTCAGGGGATCATCTTATTCCTCACTCCCATATAAATATTCACATTTATTCAGCACCTTAGGCCTTATGTCCCCCACCAGCACCCAAAGCTCCTATGTTATAAGTAAATATTCCTATCAGTTCGAGTCATACGATGAAAGGAAAAATTAGAGTATTTAAGTAACTTGCCCATGTTCACATGCTTGAGGGCTCTGAGACAGTGTAGTTTATTGGGGAAAGACTAGGCTTGAGGCTTGGAAGATATCAGGGCTGTAGAGAACTAAGATCATAAATTGAAAAGGAGTTTTCCAAATTCATCAAGAGGACTCCCTCTACCAAGAGTCCCCTGTAGTAAGGAACTTAGAGATTCAGTGTTTGTCACTGTCTCTTAAATCCAATCTGTTATATCACAGCACCCCTCATAAGGAAGGGCAATGGTTTTCTATTCAGATTTTATAGATTTCATGGGAGGAAAAAGGAATCTTAGTGTTCTCAGTATCTTTACTGATAAGAAATATTCTTCTGCTGCTAAACAACTCTCTGGCTTTAGATAAGTAATTCTACTTGTATCTCTTGCCATTTTTTTCTAGCCTGGAAAATCAAGATGTTAGAAATTATGACAATAAATGGAATGTAATAGGGAGGCTGCAGCCTGGGGGCCACATGTGGCCTTATAGGTACTCAGGAGTGGCCTTTTGACTGAGTCCAAGTTTTACAAAACAAATCTTTTTTTATTAAGGGGATTTATTCTGTAAAGTTTGGATTCAGTCAAGGGGCTGCACTTAAGGATCTGGAGGTGCTCAGAAGATCAGTTTGGAGACAGGGTCCGACAAGGTCATATACAGTGGAGACATTGATACCAAGGAGGGGTGGGTGTTTGTGTGTGGGTGTGGGTGGGTGGGTGTGTGTGGGTGTGTGGGTGTGTGCATACTCACATCCGTGTGCATGTCTAAGAGCCATCTCTGGGGTAGAGGAGAAGGAATTTTGTCTTTTTAAAGGAAAATAAAGTTACATAATAAATGTATTACATATTTAAAAGAAATAGGAAGTTGCATGTAATTTCATCTTTTTGTTTCTATTCTACTATGTTGTAGAAATGCTTCTTTTATTTCTTAAGTTCAAAAAAATATACTTTTTTAAATGATTGAATAATTTTCTGTATTGGTTGTTGTCCTTAGTTCTCCAAGAATACCAAAATAACATCACTATGTTAGAGTCAAGCTTCAGTGTGACTGACTCTGGCTGATCAGACCAATCCAAGCTCGGAAAGCTCTACCACAGGTGGGACACAAATAGTCCCTGTGAACATTTGGGATGGATTCGCAAAGTCTGCGCATCATGAGTTTCATTTGGGCTGTTTTAATTCTACTTTGCTCACAGAGTAGAGCACCTTCTCTGACATGAGTACACCATCCTGGGCAGTCTTGTGCCAGTGTCTCCCATGTCACACAATCAATTCCAAAGTTCTTAAGAGACACCTTGAGAGTGTCCTTGTATCTCTTCTTCTGATCACCATATGGACACCTCTTAGGAAGTGAACATTTTGCTTTTGAAAAATGTGACCAGTCTATCACAATTGTGCTCTCTGATGCAGTCTGAATGCTTGACAGTTTAGCTCAAGAAACAGCCTCAATGTCTTGTATCTTATCCTGCCAAGTGATCTTCAGAATCTTCCTAAGACAACTCAAATGGAAGTAACTCAGTTTCCTGGCATGGCGCTGGTAGACTGTTCAGATTTCACAGGCATTCAGCAATTAGGTCAACACAACAAACTCTGTAGACCTTCAGTCTGGTAGTATGTCTAATACCTCTTCTCTCCCACACTTTCCTTCAGATCTTTCTAAATACTGAACTAACTCTAGCAATGGGTATGTCTGCCTCATTATTGTGTACATCCCTGGAAAGTACACTACCTTTCCCTACTAGCAGATGATAAATCTCCTTCCTACCAAAAACAAAAACAAAAGCTCAAACATCCATGAGAATTTTGCAAATAAAATGTATAGGAACAATTTGAGATAGAAGTTTTGCTCCACCCACATAAATATGACAGTAACACATAGGAATCATCATGTTCATGGGTGATACATTACCAAATGAAAATAAATCACTTGGAACTTGTTTTTTTAATTTGATATTTGAAACAGAGACTGAGCAGAAGGTAATACATCAATCAAGGAGGAGAAAAAGTTCCACCTCATCACCATTGACCTCTTTGCTCCTGGAGTTGTTGCAAATATGTTTTTAGTAGATCCACAGATGGTGATCCTAAATAACCAGCCTCTTATTCAATTTCAAAGGGTCATCGTTTTATTTACCATTCTGAAATCCACAAAATTTAAAAATGAAAACCTGCTGACTTTATTTGGACCATATCTGTTTGAAACTTGTCAAAAACCATGAGAAGAATGTTTGTTTTTTTTTTGTTTTCTTTTTTTTTTTAATGAACATGCTCAGATTCAGAGCTTTTCTCTGTGTGGTAAGAGTTCTCTTCGTAATGATTTCTTTATCCCTATAGAAGGTGAATTTACACAGCAATACTTTGATTTACTTGTAATTAGTTATGACTTTTTTCTCTTAATCTATATTAATCTGTCTGCCAACAAACATAAAGGAATAGTAGTTTAATAGTGATTCAGTCCAGGATGATTTCTACACCAACTTCATCAAATATTAGACAAGAAAGGATGAGAACAAGAAATGTTACATGGCCCATTAAGGTTTACATCACAAGCTCACTCATGCTCTTGCTCCTGCACTCTTGCTCTCTCTCACTCTTTCTGTATATATACACACACGTACATATATATATGTATACACATGTTTATCTGCGTATACATATACATATTTGCAAGTCACTGAATCTCTTTCAGGTGTGGTTTCCTCACCTATAAATTCAGTACATTCAACCAGCGGATATCTAAGGACTCAGTGAGCTCTAAGTTTCTCTGTTTCTGAGATTTTTCATTGCTCTAGAATTTGGTACTTTCTAACAACTCTATCCATTCATTTATTTTTAATCAGAAATGCCTAAAATGGCCAACGTTCTGGTGATTACTTTCCTACATTCATTAAAGTGTTGGTAGAAACGTTGTCTCTCCCCCCATGCTGAACATCTCCAGTTCCTCTAGTCTCCTCAAAGAATGAATTTTCCATTTCTTTTAACATAAATGCCCATGTCTAGATAAGCTACAATTCCCACTTGTGTCTTATGAAATGAAGGAAGGAAACCAGTAAAGAACAGAGGAAAGGACACTGAATAAGGGACTTCTGACAATCTGCTGAAAAGTGAGGTATAGAGATTTCTGGAACCCAGGATGGTGGAATAAGTAGTAAATTGCAAGAAATTTCCCATATTCACCTCCAACAACTGTGAAATACCTCCCAGAAAACCAAATCCTGGAACAGCAGGACCAGCAAAAAGATGAGGCAAAACATTCTTTGAGCCCAAGACATGTAATTGGGGAAAAAATAAAAGACCATTAAAATAAAAAATTAATAAATAAAAACTAGGTAAAGAAACATAGTAGCATCCTCTTAGAAAATGATTGGGCTCATTAAGATCATTGTTCAATCTAAGAATAAAACAAACACAAATCATCTCAAAATCAAGTAATAAAATGGAGGGAACTGAGTGGAGCAATTGTGCTCTTACCCTTTAGAAATGCCTTTAGATGGATAATCAGTGTTACCCAGCTGACAACGACAGCATAACCCTTTAGAGTCATCAGAGTGTTAAAGAAAGTGAGGAGCCTCAAGGTCATTCACATTTTCCAGATGAGGAAACGACCTTAGAGATGGAGTGCCAATGCCAAGGCCACACAGGCTCCAAGGGGCTGACCTAGGATCCAAACCCAAATCCCACACTCTTTCTTTTATCACTTTCTGCAGAGTCTTATTTCTCAGCAAACTTTTGGTCCAAAGGGGAGCTGAAAAGAATCTTTACTACTCTGATTGTTGTGGCCACTGTTGTTGTTCATGATAATTGCTAGTATTTTAGAGCTCTTTAAAGTTTGCAAATTACATTTGGTGTCTCTGTTATCTCCACAATAGCCCTGGGAGGTAAATGTCTTTATTAGCATCATTTGACAGATCTGCGAATTGCCCAAGGTCACACAGCCAGTGTCCCAGACAGGATTTGAACTTCAGTCTTCCTGACTTTAGGTCTAGCATTTTATTCATTGGGGCACCTTATTTGATAAGGAGAAGGAGAAGGAAGAGAAGAAGAATGTTCTTTAAACTTTCAAAATGCTTGGTGTTATACTGGATCTTCACAAAACTGGTTGCTAATTTTATCTCCATTTTATAGATATGAAAACTGAGGCTGACAGAGTTGAAGTGACTTGCCCAGGGCCACAGTACCAATAAGCAAAGAGGCAGACTGAGGTCTGAATTTCCTTGCCCCAAGTTCAGCGTCTACCTACTGCTACACATCATCCTCTCTGAGCATCATTATACTCATTGTCCTGCTTTACCATTCCAATTGATCATATAAAATTAAGATTATTCAGTATTTTACACTTGATTTCACACTTTTCCACGTATCCTCAGAAATGCCTTGCTCTGTCATTCACACAGCTCATATAAAGTGTTTATAAAACAAAAATGAGGTTGGAGGAACAACTCAGTTGTAACATTGGCTTCTCTCCTTGTCTTGAGATGACGGTAGAAATGTCTTGTTTGTTTACCTATCTAGTCATATATCCAATCATCCATTCATCCATTGCTTTGCTTGTGTGCCTTTGCTTTTTCATCTATCTATTGAATGATTGGCTTTGGCCTATAGAACGCAATACTTCCCCAACAAAACAGACAGATGGATATCACAGACCCGCCTAAATGAAAAGATGCTATCATGATTTGCTGATTTTTATTTTCACTTTTTAATTATATACACATATATATATATATACATATACACCTATATGTACATATATTGGTATATATATATATATATGTGTGCGTGTGTGTATGTATATATGTGTGTGTGTGTATACACACATAGCTTCATAATATTATAGTCAGCCTTGCTCACAAAAAAAAAATGCTCCTCTAACCTCTTTACTCAGCTTTTTGAGTAGGCTTTTGTTAACTTCCATGTGCAAAACAGAGTTCAGATCTTGGAATCTTGTATTGCTTTTACTCTCTATCCTACTGAAAAATGCAGGTGAGCAATCAGAGATATGGTAAGCCCCCCTGAACCAACCCCTATCCACACATTCTCGTGTCATCACGGGTGGGACCTGGGAGAGGAATTTGCCCAAGTACAATGGCATCTTTGCTTAACACAGAGCACATGAAAACATCCACAGTTACACTTCCCCATATGTTCCTATTCTGACCTAGATAGGCATGGTTTCCTAGTGTTCCTTGTATTAGATTCTCTCCACTAAAAAAAAAAAAAATGTGAGTGTGTGTGTGTGTGTGTGTGTGTGTGTGTGTGTGTGTGTAATGGATGCTGTTAATATGAATTTCTTCCATTCAAAGTGTATTAAAAGAATTCTAGGCCATCAGGAACTAATCACATTTCATTTTCTTTTTTTCTTTTTGCCCCTTATGGTCAACACATCCCCAGGCAGCTGAGGTGTACGATAATCCAAGTCTTCTTCACGGATGAATACATTTAATGCTCCTGCTTCATCAGGGCAGCGTATTACAAAGTCTCCTGCCATATTTAGCTTGATTGTTTAAGGCATTATACTGGAGCACTAGCATTATGGATTTCACATCCAATATGGGGTGATGGGAGTAAAGGGAGGAGTGGACAGCATTCATTTATCTCTAACACGACATTAAAAAATTGGACTGAAATAAGTTTCTTTGCAAAAAAAAAAAAAGCCTGATTGATAAAGTTGTAATCCAATCTTTGCTCTATGAGGACAGAAATAAATGAACCTTAATTTTCGATTTGCAATATCAGATGGTTACAAATAAGTAAGGTATTTTGAACTGCTTAAAAAAAATTCAGTAGTGTAATGCAAGATGAAATAGATATTTGTTTTCTAAGCAATTGAGTTAAAAACAATTCTAACATGTTTAAAATGCCAAGTTGTTTTTGTGGCATAATTTAATATGCATATTGAAAGCTAACTGCCAACTCCTCCAGCTCTGGGAAGAGTTTCATTTTAAACCAGGCATTTTTTCCTCTCTACCCCCACCTTATATCATCCATTTATGAAGCCAATTTCCACACTCCTGCTTGGTTTAAGAGACATGGTGAGGTGATTGGCGATGGGTAAATTTCTAATTTTTTTTTCTTCTTTGAATCTCATGAAAACCTAGCTTCCTAATCTAGTTTTATTTAATAAGAAATTTATAGTTCTAAAGGACCTCAGATGCCATCTTGAACAAATCCCTCCTTTTGCTTATAAAGAAGCTGAAGTGCTGTGAAGATGGGTGACTTGAACAAGGTCATACAGTCAGCAGAGGAGCAGAGCCCAATTTGGATTGAAATCCTTTTGCTCTGACACCTGTGCTTCTCCCACTTTAATATCATGCACTTACTGCTTCTACATTGTCTTTTATCTTTCTGATCTGGGATCCTTGCCCAGCTCTGGCTTTCTCCAATATGAGCAGGATGGACCCAATGAACTCTACAAACTTCCCATCTGTACAATGTTGTGATTTTCCATAGTGATATTAAGTCAATGACTAACTTACATGAAAGAACAATTAGCGATATTGATGTTCTAACCCTAGACCCGAGTCCCAGACCAATGGGATTTCATAGCAATCTTCATCACTACAGAACAATGCTCCTCTTTTTTGTTAAAGAGATATTTATTAATGCCCTCCTCCAAGCAAGGTATTTCCTGGAGAAAGATATGACATGATCACAGACAAGCCAATACAAAATGTTTGGAAGAAAGAGAGAAAAAATCTTTAGCAACTGGAAATATCAGGAAAAGTTTTACTTAAGAGTATTGTTCTTATTTTTTATTTACTATGATTTCTTTGCAATGAAGAATCTTTTCTGAGAAGTCATGTGGCATGGCAGAGGGCCACAATTAAAGAAGAAAATCCTAAGCCAAGCCTTCCCCCTCACACCAAATACCTGTGCGACCCTGGTCAAGTGACTTAGAATTTCCATCTCCAAGCAACTTGCAAAGCTCATAAATCACAGGAGAGTTAGCAATCTGTGATTAATGGAGGACATTTCCCTACCAGATTCCAAACAAATCAAATTTTATATCTTGTCTCAGGGTGGGGAATATCCCCAAGTGATAATAGCTCCATTATGTTCTATGGAGTAACTTCTCTGCCTCATTATTATGAAAAATACAAGGGAAAGAAAAACATGTCACTGTTCTGATTGAAAGTAGTTGATATTTATGAGACAGTAACAAGGTATGGGGCTTTGAGTGCCTCCTCCTTATGAACATACTGAGTACACTTTGCCTAGGACAATCCTATGAAGATTTTGGAACATGTGACATTTTCCTTACCAAAGTCCCAAAGAAAGACTTTTTAACTGCCTGCTGACCAGGAATCAAATATGAATACAAACAGCCATAATTAGTTTCACTTTTTCTTTCTTTGCTGCATTCATGTGGGGAGGACAAATTGTTATGTGTCTTTAGAAAATGAGAGACCTTAGACTTTTTACTTCCAGAACCACCATGAAACTTGTGGGGCCATAGCCTTCTACACAGGATTGTATCTGGGTAGACCTGACTCTCTCTCTCTCTCTCTCTCTCTCTCTCTCTCTCTCTCTCTCTCTCTCTCTCTCCCTCTCTGTCTCTCTCTCTTTCTCTTGTCTCTGTCTCTGTCTCTCTCTCTGCTTTCTTTCATTTCAGAGCCTTGTGAGACTTTAAAAAGTGAGAGGCGTGGAGGTTCAGTGACAGGAGTCAAAGTCAGCAGATAAACATAGTGGGGGTACTGTAATGGTAAGGCAATTTGAAGATCTTCCCTACCTTTTAATACACCTATGGAATTTGAAGACCTTCCCTGCTTCTTAATGGGCCTCAAGTGGAACACAATAGGAGGGTTGTTTTTCAGAAAGGCCCATACCTTTCATTACTTTGAAATTAGGCAGTGGGTCATTAAGGTTGTGATGTCCTCTGACCCTGAAGAAGGGTATATATACTCTGAGGTGACGTTTTGCCTTGGGATTCACTTTTGGGAAGAGTCGTGTGATTTGGCCAGATGAGACTCTGGGCAGTCATTGAGCTCCTCCTGGGCTTTAAAAACCCAGTTGTCGGTACATCTCTCTATGGTAACTAACTATGTATGTATGTAATGGTCAGACATCTAGAAGCCCTGTCTGTTGGTTTGTTGAATTTTGTTATTTTCTCTGCATTTTTTGTCTGCTTGCAATTTCTTTTTGTATTTTTTGAAGTGCAGGGAGCTTATGCTTCCTTTCTGCTAAAAATAAAGGTAGCCATGTAGACAATTCTGTTAAGAGAAAAAATATAGGAAAAAAAAAAAAGCGAAATAGAACAAACACACCAAAATCAGTGATTTTGCGTGAATGCCCATTTTATTTTAGTAAATTAGCAAGTCAATTTCATTACAATGATCATTCTAGTAATTGTATGTAGACAAAACCACGAATTTTTCAATAAAGAAAAGTCTTGGATTTAAGGTCAAAAGTCCTTGCTTTGAATGCCAACTCTGCCCGTTATAAGGTATGTGATCTTGGTCAATTCGCTTATCTTCTCCTATTTTAATTTCTGCATCTGCAAAATGAGGTTTTTTGAACTCAATAATCTCCATTGGCAAACCTAGATCTGGGTTTATGATTAAATGTTTATTTGTTGTTATTAAACTACGATCTGTCTTATTTGAAACAGTGTCTACTTTTAAACACTTTTATGAAATTCTAAAGTAAAAAGTAGTCAAGTGTATGAAGTTCCAAACATACGGCCAAAAGGGCTTTTGTCTTAAGGAATTCCTGTTGTGTTCTGTTAGAAAAAATGGTTTCTGAGGTGTATTACAATGGTCCAATTCTGTGATTTAATGAACAGTCAGAGTTTATAGATGTTTTTTGAAGACTATTTTTACTTTGGTGAAGTGGTATTAAAATCATAGTCACACCTTGTCCCTTAGTGACTTCATAGAGAGTAGAATTGGCCCAAGTCATCACCCTGTTTGTTTCCAGAAATGTGACCAGCTGAAATAAGTGCCTGTTCCTTAAGCAAGCCTAAATTCCTTAAGTTATACAAGTCACCAAGTGAGATTAAACCCATAGATTTAGATGTGATGTTTAATACCTTAATCTGAAAAGTCAATCAGAGGAAATGAAGTTTAATAATGTATAACCTATGCAACTAATTATGCTGAGAATCTCAAAGTACAGTATTAAATGTGTGTTCACAAGAGAGCTATTGATCTGTCACCCCAGGAATGCCTAATGAGATTGCTCACTTTTCTGCATGAAGTTCAACAATGAGCAGACTAAACAGCTCCGGCATTTTATCTATATCTGCTTTTGTCATGAGACTGGGCAGTTGTAACTGATTAAAAAGGCTGATCATGTCAATATTGCAGTTAAATAAGGGAGCTGAAAAATCATTGGACTCCTCCTTTCTAATTAAACACCTCCCTTATATGGATTAGTAGTCCATGAAATAGGGACAAGGTGAGTCCCAATTTGTCTTGTTACACCTTGACCATTTAATTGGACCTTACCATTGAGTAAGGAGGCTCTTTTCTGAGAGGTCACATACATCAGGATTGCATGAGACGTTTCTTCTCACATGGCTCTTTTGTGAATCTTTTGGAGAATAGGTCCATTATTCCTTATATCACAAACACCATTCAAATCCTTTAGCATATCTTTGCACTTTCATCTGCATGCCAACTGTAACAGTCTATGATCTGCAAACATGCCTAATTTGGGGAACAACAGAGTTTGATTGGATGAAAACTGTCTTTTTTTTCCTTTGAAAAGAAGAGGGGAATCCTATGAAGATGGTGGAATGAGAAGTAATCAAATGCCCAGTTACCCCTCCAACATCTCTAAATAAAGTAGTACAAATGTTCCAAATACAGAAAATGGAATATATGTACATATGTGTTTGTGTGTGTGTGTGTGTGTGTGTGTATATATATATATCTGTGTATACACACAAACACATACACATACACACACATTAATAAGAAAAGCAAAAAAAAATAATTCTTAGGGGACAATAAACTGCACAAAAGAAAACGAACTTAAGACCAGCTCCCCACACTTGAACCTGTGCTCCTCGATGCCCCATCTTCTTTTTTATTTTTCTTTTCAATTTTATTTCTTTAATTTTGAACATAAGAAATAAAACCAAAGCATGCATATTTGTTAAATACTATACATACTTCTATGTATCCATTATTTCTTTGGATGCAGATATCACATTCTTTTATAGGACCTTTGCAATTAATTTAATAATAGAATGAATCAATCACTCAAAGTTGTTCTTAAAACAGCACTGTTGTTACTTCTACAATGTTCTCTTGGTTCTGCTCATTTCACTCTTCATTATTTTATGTAAGTCTACCCACATTTCCTAAGACCATCAAGTTCATAATTTCTTAGAGCACAATGCTATTCCTCATAATCATATATCACAACTGGTTCAACCATCCCCACTTGATGGACATCTGCCCAATTTCCAGTTCTCTACCAAAACAAAGAGGGCTGCTATAAATATTTTAAAATATGTAAAATATTTTCCTTTTTCTCATCTTGGCAAGCAGACCAAGTACCATTATTGTGGGGTCACAGAGTATAGGGGCAATTTGATAATTCTTTGGGCAAAATTTCAGATTTCTCTCCAGAATGGTGAGTTCAGCTTACAATTCCACCTATACAGAATGAGTGAATTGTTCCACATCCCCTCCAGCATTTATCAATTTTCCCTTCTATTATTTTAGCCAATCTGATAGGTATAAGATGCCATCTTGAGGTTGTTTATTTTGCATTTCTCTAATCAATAATGATTTAGAGCATTTTTTCATTTGATTATAAATTTTCTGATTTCTTCAGTGGAAAACTGGCTGTTCTATCTTTTCACCATTTACCAATTATGGAATGACTCCTTATAGATTTGATGAAGTTCTTTAACTATTTGAGATATAAGACCTTTACCTAATAAACTGTCTACAACTCCCCCTCCCCCAATTTTCTGCTTTCCTTCTGATCTTGATCTTATTTGTTTTATTTGCATTAAAACTTATTTTTTAAAATGTAATGTAATAGAAATTATTTATTTTACCCCTCACACTGCTCTCTACTCTTATTTATTCATAGATTGTCTAGCCATATGTCTGATGGGTAATATTTGCCATGTTCTTCAAATTTTCTTGTAATCTCTCTGTATTCATTTTGACTTGATCTTGATTAATTACATAAGATATTGGGAGCTTACCATCCAGTGTGTCCTCCTTCCTACCATGTCTTCTCTTGGAAGCTGAGGTTTGGGAGAATGACTTTTTGGAGTTATCCTTTGCCAATATCCCAAGGTGAAAGTTATCTCATTCCATGGGTAAGTGTTAGTCTGTGAATCAGATGAGGCATGAAGCTCAAGAGAAAGGAGCAGGGATGGCAAAAGGAAATTTAGGCTGTCAGAGGTGACTGGCATGAGGAAGCAAACTAGAAAAGCAGTGTTTTGGTTGGTTGGTTTGTTTGTATGTTTGTTTGTTTTCACAAATAGATAATGTCTCCAGTAAGGAAATAGACAATAGGTAGGAGGAATGAGAGATTAACAAAGGGGATAAGGAAAGAGAAAAGTAAAGACCAGATCAAGAGGGCCAGGAGATTCATGGGGAATTCTAGCTTCAGTGTTAACCCTTTAAGAACGCATGATTATGTTCAAACCTGATAGAATGTAGGAAGAGAAAATAGGACACAAGGCTTGGGAAAGGAGTCCCAAAGTGTTGGCCCTGGAAAAATGAAAAGATTGAATGTAGGTAGGACATTTAAATTATGACATTACAGCAAAATCACCATAGAAAAATCATCACTGACATAAGGCAAGTCTTATGAGGAGAAAACACTCATATTAAAAGCGAAGAACCATTCCAGTGAACAAACAAATTGCAACAAAAAACATAGAATGAAATTCCCTAAAGACAATGAAGGTATAAGAATCAGTCTTGTGAATGTAACCCTAACTGCCTTGGCCTGCACTATGTGAATGTCGTGTGCACTGTATCTTCCTTTTACATCAGGGTATTTTATTCCAGGAATATTATAAAATCTTGGGGTTTCTGAGTTCTCTCCCATTGATTTCTGTACCCACCAACGTGGTTTCCTCTAGTGCTAGGATTGTGAATCCTTCAATTTAGCCTTTAACAGATTAGCTTTTACAGAGGAGTATTTACTTTAAAAATATAGAACATATTGATATGAATATAATCCATCAATTTATGAGACCTCCCCCACCCTACATACACACACACACACACACACACACACACACACACATCATTTGGTTTCAAGAGCAAGGAAGGATGGCTTGTGAATTATCTTAGTTTCTAGTGAACAGAGTTCCAAGTTCCCAAATCCAAAGCCCCACATTACACATGTGACCTAGCATTCTTAGAACTTCCCTAGTGACTGGTTCACTTAACAATCCTGTGTAGAATCATGGTTCCCAGGTCACCGTGCCTCTAGTTCTAGGTCTGCTTTGGATCACCCTCACCACCTGAAACTGATACAAAACAGAAACCCTAATACTTCAAGCCATGGGGCCTAAACAGAATTGGGGGGGGGGGGAATCTGCCCTTTTTGGTTCACTTGATGGGGCCCACAATATGGTTAGCTGTTTGTCATCTTCCCTCTCTAAAAGCAGTAGTAGGAGAGAGTATCCTGAAAAGACAATGACTAAACCAATCTGGAAGTTTGACCATTTTACAATGTTGCTGTCACACAGCTTATACTTCCACACACATCTGAGGGGATTACAGGGTGCTTCCATGGCAGCAAATCTGGACATGCTAGAAAATACTAAAGTACTGCTGAAATGAACATAGAAAACTTTTCCCAAAAAAATAGACAAATGAGGGAAGTGCAGATATCAAATAAACTAAGCCAGAAATTTGAGAGCTTAATGAAGAAATCAACAAGGATAATGTGAGATGAGAATATCAGGTTTTTGGTTTTTTGGGGGGAAGGGAGATGAGGTTACTCTGGAGAATGGTAGATTATCTGAAATAATATTAAAACTAATGATAGAATTGGAATTGAAGAATTCAGAGAAAGATGGAAAATTAATTGACTAAAACTAAAAGTGAGATTGTAAAAATACACAAGAACTATAGAATATAAGAACAATATTGGGTATCAAAATATCATTGAAGGATTAAAGAATTTAAATATCATCTTGAACATCCAATAATTATATTAAATATGTAAAATATTATGATAAATCAATTCAGAATATTTTACTTCAATAAATCATAATGGGAATTTGCCCAGAAACATTAGAAGTGAATTGAAAAGCACATGCATATTTACCAACAAGAAAAAAATAAAGAAACAAATGGAACTCACCAAAAAACAATGTAATCAAGCTCCAATTACAACGTTAAACAACAAATTATGGAGGTAAAGGGGAAAATGTTTACAAATACCGTGCATGGAAAATAAATTAAAATAACACGCTCACTCCTTGTGTATAAGATGTAATGGAATATGCAATGTGGTATTATTGACATTACAGAAGTAAATTCTCTCCACCGGAATAACATATCCTAATCTGTAACCTAAGAATGAAAAAATCATTTTAAATTCAGCAAAAACAATAATTTGAATGACTCTTTCAAAAGAACCTAGAGGTGAACGGTATGAAAACACACCAAACAGATGAATTTTATAGACTTTCAGACAGCTGAGTCAAGAAATGAAATATCGGCTTTCATATTACAAGGCTAGACAAGGTAATGAATGGGGGAGGGGGGAATTCTTTGTTGCTTTCCTTTTTTTTTAAGTTCATATTTTCTGAGATGTAAAGAGAAGGCAAAAATACCATCGATAGGTGGAAGAATCTAAAGACAATGACGTTGCACAGAACAAAGGAGTTAGCTCATATTATAGAGCAATTGTAGTTCCCTCACTGGTAAAGTACTCTTATAGGTATCAACAATATATTAATTAGAAATTGTAATTCCCTCATTAGTAAATAAATATTATAATAGTGAAACAATTAAAATAAGGCAAAGGAGAATGTGGAACTTGACTGACTGATGGGAATTCCATACAAGAAGGTTAAAAGCACATATATGTTCAGCATCCTTTACAAAATTGATCATATGCTACAGCTGATAGGAATCATAACTGAATTTGGAAGTAAACATACTTTTTGTACATATTAAAATATATTAAAAATAATAATTGACAAGAGAAACATGGACAAAAAGAGACTTAAATGGAAAATAAGTAATAGCATTCTAAAAATGAATGTGAAAGAAGAAATTCAGAAAAAGCATCATATTTCAAAGGAAAGAGAGTAAAGAGAAAACAAACCAAAAAGAACTGGTAGAAGCTAAATCAGTATGCATATTAGTTTATCTTTGGAAACTATTAAAATAGAGTAAAAAAGATACCACATAGGAAGCAAGTATCTCAATTACATGACTAGAAAATAAATGACTGAGTAATCTTAAAATAAAGCATAAAATAAATCTCAGAAATTACAGTAAAATACAGAAATTGGAAAGTTTAA
>CM053586.1:360006937-360037393 GCA_028646515.1 Pseudochirops corinnae
GATAGATAGATAGATAGATAGATAGATAGATAGATAATAGATAGACAGATAGACAGACAGATGAATATGCATACATTTTGTGGTTGGGTTTCCTCACGTGCTTCAGTCATGCCTGACTCTTTGTGACCCTGTCTGGGGTTTTGAGGGCAAAGATTTCCTTCTCTAACTACTTTTGCAGAAGAGAGACCTGCAGCTCACAGGGTTAGGTGATCTGCCTAGAGTCCCACACCTAGTAAGTGTCTGAGGCCAGACTGGAACACATGAAGAGGGAGGAGACCTACTGACACCAGGCCCAGCCCTCTACCCACTGCGTGCCACTTAGCTGACACCTATGTCTATATACACATAGGTATACACACATTAATATCCACATATATACCACAAATATTCACATATATGCACATTATGTGTACATATGTACATATGTTTTATATGTACATACCTATGTGTTTGGATATACTCACATATTACAGGATAAGTCTCCTGAGTTAATGGAGCCTGTACTTGATAGGATGGTCTGGTAGCTATAACAGCCATGATTGTGGCATCATCTAGGGCTGACAGGATGGCTGTTGCAACTGCCCAAAGTCAATGTTCTAGGTCACAACATGGAGTCACGGCAAAAACTATGCTGTGCCTCCATTCACCAGACCTCTTGTGATTGAAACTTCAGCTCTGTCTTATCCAGTGCTAAAGTGATTCCCACTTCACCATGCGTCTACACACACGAGAGCTCAGTCTTCATTCTTCACTTGTTCTCTTTTCATTGTATTTTGTACATCTTTTCACCTGTAAAATGAGTCCTTATGGCCTCAGAATTTCTTTTTCCGAAATTGAGATCTACCTCACTACAATATTATAATTTATTTATGATAATGTGACTCCATCAGCACCAACCTCAGCAGTAAAATGTCAATTTTTGCAGCTCAATCCTGGAGTTATTTGTTTACTTAAGCTGTTGCCATTTCTGTTGCTCCACACAGAGCCTGTGTGCTTTACTTGTGTTTCTTAGAAGACCTGTGGTTTTAATGGCCTAGAGAACTCCTGGTCAGAGAGTCCATTCTCCCCTTGGAGACCGTCAATTTTTCTGCACCTTATCTTCTTAGAGAAGAGCCAGTAGCTCCAAAGACAAGCCCATGGCCAAACAGTCAGCACCTGTCAGAGGCGGACATCGAACCCAGGTATCCTCAAAGCCAAGAGAGGCTCTTTAGACATCACACCAGAGTGGTACAGAGTAAGCAGTCAATATGCACTTGTTTCCATTGGATTGGAGGAAATACTTCCTTTACTTCAACGCTTACTCAGTCTCCTCTGAGAAGGTTATGCTCCTCTGAACGGTGGTATCCTCAGCCCTGGCACACTTATCGTTTTGTGAGTCTACCAGGTTACACCGAGTTCTCAGGCAAAAAAAATAGGGGGGGAAGCTATTTCAAATAAAAGATATTACATTTTATGTTTCTTCAGCAGTGCCACAAAAAATATTCACCAGGTGCATAATCTTCCTAAGCTGTTGCATCAGCATTACCATTATCAATGGACATCTGGCATTCATCCTCGTAGCTGTTGGCAGCAGATTCGAGGTCCGTTTAGGCATATACAGACAACTTCATGTGTCCAAGACAAGAGCAAGCTGAGTTCCTGAGCCCCACTCTGGACGCCAAACTGGATCTGAACCAATTGTTCAGGGACTGAAAAGCTGAGTGCATTTTTTAAGAGTCTTAACATTAGCATGAAGATTTTGAAAGCTAATATTTTGTGACATATGTAAATGCCATACTTGAATGCAACAATCATGCAAAAATGTGTCTATTCTCTTTATATTTAGTACCTGGGAGTACCTAGGGACCCAGCTGCTGCCTGAATGCCCGACAGGAGGAATAATGAATTTAAACAAAGGGTGGCAATTTGATACCAAAATGTATTTTCTCCTGGTATTATGTGGAATCACTTTACAAGTATCTTGGGATTTGTGGGACAAGAGCAATGTATATTGAAGCCAAAATTATATTCCGTGCTGTATTGCTTGGATGGTGGCAGGGTTGAGTTTGGGGGATGGGAGCTACTTGTTTCCCAAACTTAACTTTCTAAGGAAGGCTACACAATTATATGCATTTTCTTTCCACTCATGGACCTGTGATATCATTAGTTGAGATCATGACAAAGGTAAATACCTAAGCGTCTATACCACCTGTCCTGTATAACTATTAAATTCACCAACATGAACCTCTAAGTGAATACTGTGGGCTCTACCCAGTGTTCTGGGTACTGTCCTTCCTTTTTCCTGATTTTACAAACATACTAATAGGACATACTAAAGACTTACCAAAGCCATGTGACTAGTCCTCAAATTTACCATAGATGCCACCCATTAGGGGGATAGAGATAGAGGCTAGACTTGGGATTTAATTTCTATAAAAAATTCCAGGATAGAGAAACCTTATCTAACTTTTCACGTTGTTACCTCCTTTGTAACTTCAAGTCTCAGAGAGTTGCCTAGGTCATTGAGAGCCTCAGTAACTTGGCCAAGGTCCCCCAGCAAAATCCAGTTTTTCTAGGTCCTAAGGTCAGTTCTGGTGCAATGCAGAAAGCTCTCGGCTGGGATCAGAAGTGTTTGAATTCAAATTCATTCTCAGATATTAAGTAGTTGTATGGTCCTGGTCAAGTTCATTAACCTCCTTTTGCCTCAGTTTGCTCATCCATAAAATGGGGATAATAACATGTCTATTTCCCAGAGTTGTCATAAGGATAAAATGAGAAAATATTCATATTTATCAATCACTTTGCAAATCATAAAGTTATACCTAAGTGCTATGTTAAATCTGTTTCCTGACAGCTGCCTCTCTATCCATGGAATGCTTTTCCAATATTTTTGTTATCATTCAGCAAGCATGAAAGCTAACATTTATGGAGCGCTCTAATGTTAGCAAAGCAAGTTACATTGAATGTCTCACCATCAGAACAATGATCAATATTCCCATTTTACAGATGAGAAAACTGTGGGGCTCAGAGAGGTTAAGTGGATTGCCCAGGGTACCATGGCTGTCAGAACCTAGAATTCCAACAATATTCATGACTCTTTCTACTATATTATCTAGCGGAACAATATATAAAGCTACTTCAGGGATCTTTGAACAAAGAACTAATGGGCAACATTATGCATAAGCAAATATTGAAGATAATTATACATCACTGTCACATTTTATACTTAGCAGAACTTTCCTAAGATTGTTATTTTATATTAGGAGCTAGCATTTATATAGCATTTAACAAGTAGTAGCTCAGTTTGTCCTCACAACAACCCAGAGATAGAAGGGCTATTATTCTCGCAAATTTTATAGATGTGTCAAGTGAGATAAGGGATTAAGTGACTTGTCCAGGATCACACAGTGAGATGTCTGATTCCATATTAGAATTCAGGTCTTCCTGCAGATATTCTTCTTCCCTTTTCACCCATAAAGAAACCAAGGCCCAAAGATAGTGAGGAAGTGACAGAAATTTATCAATTCAGTTAATCCACAAATATTTATTAAGCACCTACTGTCTTCCAGGCACTGTTCCATGATGTGCTCTGTAGATAAAAAGAGAAAATGAAATCAGTCCCTGCCCTCAAAGTGCTTTTAATCTAGGAGAGGGAGACAGCATGTCCACATGTAAGTATCTATAGAAGGTAGGCACAATCATTAACAGATGTGTAGGGAAGGAAGGAAAGGTTTCATATTGATGACAATTGAGCTCTCTTAATGAAAAACAAAACTTCTCCCTCCAAATATAGAGGCTAATGACTTCGTGTAGTTCTGCCTCACTTCAATCCAATTCGTGGCCAAGTCAAAGCCAACACATGGGGCCATTGGTTCTCTTCCACTATGAAGAACCAGCAGTAACACTAGCAGTCTCTGCCCTAGTCTTTGATTTTTGTTTCTGGCCCTCCAGCCTCACCTTCCCATGGGTGGTTGTTGTTGTTGTTGTTGTTGCTGTTGATTATTTGTTTGTTTCCATGGACTGATTTATACTTCTTTAGGTTGCTAACCTTTTTCTTCCCTTCCCTTCTCCAATTCCCTATTTTCATGACGCCTTAGAAGACCTTAACCAATCAATTATCATCGGTGTGTTACCTCCCCCAGTTGGTATTTTGAGTTGAAAATGAAGCATAAATCATGGTAGATGAAATTGACAAATCATGCAACATTTTCCCTCAGGCATCCCAAACTGCTCACTAATGGAAAAGCTCAATACTTCGAACACCAACATTTTCCTGGTAATTGCTGTGAATTTCTGAACTGTCATGATCTCAGAAAAATCAGCATTCTCAATTCAGAGATGGAAGGGATTAGAGGCCATTAAGTCTAGTGCCTTAATTTTATAGATATGCAAACTGAGGTTACCCAGAGTCAAAAGCTTAGTAGATTTCTCAAGCAGAATTCACAATTTTAAGTATCCCCAAAGATAATAATGGACACTCAGCGAATGCAAATAGACTAGAACATCATCTCTAACATATCAGACTTCTACATGACCTTTTGACCTCTTGCTTCTCCTCTCTCCAAATATCAAGTAATGTTCTTGAAATATTGACTTGATGGTGTCACTTCCCTCCTCAAGATGTGTTAGTGACTCAAATTCAAAGCAAACTTCTCATCCTGCTATTGAAAGTCCTTCACACTTAAGGTATAGCCTTATTTCCCTGAAGTCTCCTTCGTGTTATTCTTTGGTCCAATCAAATGAATGAAGGACCTATTCTCCAAACTCAATGCTACATGTCTTGTCTTTATGCCAGAACTTGGCTGAAGCCAACTTTTACCTGCTTACAATAGCTGATTGTTAAATTTTTAGTGTGAACATTTACACTGAAAAAATGTAAGCTAACACTTGGCCAATCAGGGCAGGAGTATCATGCCGTTGATTTCTAAATTTAAGAAAGGGATGAGAAAATGGTGATAATGCAAGTTAAAATGAGAAGTCTTGCACGTTTATATTTGTGTTTTGTTTATTTGTTTTTGGAGAGCTGGTTGCTAAAACAATTTCCAGCCCATCTCTCTTATTTGCTCTTAAACAGTTCACCTCCCTTTGAGCCTGCATGCTGAAGTGTACATCTTTTTATCTCCTCACCTAACTCTTAGAGTACTTACCATTGACTTTCCTCAAAAAGCAGTTCAGGTGCTAGGCCTACATGAAGTAACATTCTACATGAAGAATGTCTTTATTCCTACTCTCCTCACGCACACCCTTCACTCCATCCTTTGTCTATATTTACTCAATTTTCAATATTTGGTATTAATTACTCTGCTCCAGTTTATATAATGTAAGCTCCTTGAGGCTAGGTACTGTCTCTTTGTTGGTTTGGGGTGATCAAACCCTCACATAACAACTTGTACAAAGTGCCTATTTCTAAACTTTTTAATGACTTATGGAATCGAGTCACTGGAAACCTAGGAAATTGGTAGGTAGCAGTTGCCCCAGGCATTATCTTGGAAGAGGTTTTGCTTTGATTTGGTTTGAGGTATGCAGGATGAGTATTGATGCCTTCACAAAATTCCTACTATATGAATTTCTTTTTTGCCATGGACAATTTCTTTAGGTAACATTTTCATGTAGTCAATATAGTTATTAAACCTAGTATCTCTGTAACTCAGTATTTTGTGTAAGAGTAGAACATCCAGATCCTTGATCAGATCTATAATATCCAATTAAAAGATGGTTAGGACCAAGATAAAGAATGGGCTGGTGATATTCTTGGTAAAGGGAACTCCCAGGTTGGGAACTGTCTCTACCAATAGAGTTAGGTACCTTCTCTGCAACATAGAACCTAAGATAATTGCCTAGAACACAGAGAGGCAATATGCTTTGCCCAGCTTTGCATATCCAGTAGTTAAGCGAGACATTATTTCAACCCCCGTGTTCTTATCAAGAGCAAATCTTAACCCACTAATTCAGGTTAGCTTTGCAAGATGACTGCTATGAGAAAATGAGATTTGTCTTCTAGCATCGTCTTTTCTTGCTAAATCCCTAAATTCTCTCTAAATCTCTAAATATGTTTATTAAGTGGCTACTGGTTCAGCATATAAGTTCCCCATGGTAGCCATGTGGCTATAAGGACCAAAGGAAAGAAGTTACTGCTCTCAAGTCCCACCGTATTGGCAAAGTCATTATATACATCTAAGTCATTTTTTTCAGTCACATCTGACTCTTGATGACCCCATTTGGGGATTTCTTGGCAAAGACCCTGCAGTGGTTTGACATTTCCTTCTCCAGCTCATTTTATATGTGATTACACTGGAGCAAATTGGGTTAAGTGACTTGCCCAGGGTCACACAACTGGAACATGTCCAAGGTCAGATTTGAATTCAAGAAGGAACATCTTGTTATTTTATATTAGTAGTCTGCATTTATATAGCATTTTACAAATAGTAGCTCCTTTTATCCTCACCACAAACGAGAGATGTAGATGCTATTATTCTCTTGATTTTACACACGTAGGAAGTGAGATAAGATATAAAGTGACTTCTCTAGGATCACCCTGAGCTGCCCAATATACACATCTACAGACAAAGAAAATTCAAAAATTCAATGTGATTGTGGCAGGAGGGTACTAGCAACTGGGAAGATTAAAAAATATATATATATATATTTGTTATTTTCCCACCATAGAATGCAAGCTCCTTGGGGACAGGAATGTATCCATTGTGTCTTTTACCTCCAGCCCTGAGCATTGCCCTGATAAAGAGTTGGCACTTTTAAAACGTACATTGAAGGAATGAGTTAATTAGTAAATAGTTGGAATTACACAACTTTACCCAGAATTTTCAACTATCCTAAATAAAAGAGCTCTGTCTATACCAGGAATCGAGTGAAAGAATGGGTCAATATGTGCCTTCAATGAGAATATGCCATGCTTTTCCACCATGGAATCACATCAATCTTGAATCCTTTTAAATACCTTTTCCTGAAAATTACTTGATGAATTATTCAGTGTTAATTTAATCAGCCAATTATGGGATGAATTAATTTTAAATAAAGAAATAAAGCACTCACCATGTAAAAATTGTAAGTAGCTGATAAGTTCCAATTATTTGAAATGATCTATACTATATTGATATACCATGTAGTGACTTAGGGCTTTTCTGGAAATGAGCCAAGACCTGTCAAGTGATGCATCTTGTCTTTGAATATGTGAGTATGAGGCATTTTGTCAGGGCTATTCTCTCCTTCCTGACAGTAGGCTACCATTTTGAAAACTGCCACTTCAACATGCTAAATGACACCCCTAGAGACCTCTGAAAGTGGAAATGTACTTCAGGAAATCTAATTTCTGCTCTGGGAATAGTTTACCCACTGCCAAGACCTGACCTCATGCACTGTACTCTCAAATACCAGCCAAGGAAAGGATCTGAAAAGCCACACTCCATTTTTTTTACCCTTTGAAACACTGGTTTCCAATTCACTTGTGTACAATTTTAGTGAACCAGATACCTTGTTAAGTCACTGGCACTTCAGTGACATTCCATCTGAATGACTCTTTGGAGGATGTACGATATGATGTGACTCAGACTCTTTAAATCAGTTCAGGTGTTTCCACTTTTGAGAAATTAAGTTTTTGCCAAGTTTTTCAGTCCTATTTACAGCCTTTACATAATATAAATCTTGCACTTTTTTCATTCAAATTTTGCATAGTGAATTCATAACAATAGGGAAAAGGGAGTATCTAAAAAGCAATCCATGCACATGCTTGTTAAAAAATAAGAATCAACTGCATATTTTCAAAGGACCTTTCCAAATGGCTTTTGTCTTGACCAAAATGGAGACAAGCACTGGTCCGTTACACTGCTCCAGCTCTCCTGAGGAGAAATGTCATTACTATCAATTCTCTTAATGTGCCTGATAAGGCATTTCGGTTTGGTATTAAATATAGTCATTGTCACAATCTTTGGGGGCCATTTTAGAAAATGTAAATGAAAAGATGCTAGTGAAGGATATAATAAGTAATTCAGGTCAAGGCCATTGTCAAGTTTGGGATGCACCAAAGGGACCATTGAGAAGGACAGCATGGTATTCAGATGCCTGGGAAGATAGATGATAAATTCCCTTTATTTAACCTTGGCATATAGCCCACATTTAATCTAATTATTGAAAAACCTGCCTCCCAGTTACCTCCATCTCCTATTTTAAACCAGTTTGGTGTATACTTTAGATGTCTGTGCCTAACACATTTTTAGGCTTCAGCACTCAAATGGACTTTGGAAATCATAAGATATTGTTCTATTATTCCAAAGAAGACGCTAAGACACAGAGAGGGTCAAGGACTCCCCTAATGTCACTAATATAAATTAGTGACAGAGATGATGCCACAAACTAAGTGTCACTGACACTGAGAATGAGAAAACAATGAAGTGGCCACCACCTGAAAAGCCAATGATGCTGACAAACAGCCATCAAACATCTGCTTTGAAATTATTTATCTTCTGAGGAGACTCAATACATGTATGGATGTTTCTAATTCTTAGAAGACTTTCCCAACTTTAAATGCAATCTTTTGTTTTCTTCCATTCATTTATCCTGCTTCAGGCTTCTGGGACAAGCCTTCCTGCCTCAGCACCCCCTCACACCTCTACTCCCCCCAAAAAAGACGAATCTTTCTTTCAAAAATTTCGCTTCTTGAACCTTCTTATCATAGCTCCCTAAGTCTTCTGCTCTCCAGGATAGATTCTTCAGTTCCCTCAATGGAAGACTCAATAAATAGTTTCTGACTTATAATAACTGACTTACATGGCAGAGACTGAGGTCATTTCACCATCCTGGTTACCTTCCTTTGAATGTTCTCCAGTTACTTTTTTTTTTTCTGAAGAAGGAATTATCCTGCATCAGAGAAAAAAAAAATATTGGTTTTGGATATGGAGGGCCTGTTATCTCTGCGTCTTCCTGCTTCTGTGACCTTGGATATTCACTTGGTTTCTTTGGTCCTCAGGTTTTTTTTTTTTTAATCTGAAAAATGGGAGGGTTGAATTAAATGTCTAATCTGCCTTCTAAATCAAAATGTTGTTATAAAGGACTCAAGTTCTACCTTTTCTAAATTCAAAGTGATCTAACCTATACTTAAAAATATTGTTATAAAGGAGCAGATTTTATTACAGTACATTCAAAGCGTGTTAAAGTTTGCTATAGACTTTAGATACATAATAAAACCAGTGGGGGGAAAAATAAGGCAAATCTCAACAACTGTGATTATGAACAAAGACCTCTTCAACTTCTATGGGTACCTACCTAATAATTAAGTGCCAATAACAAGAATGGGAATGCCAAGGCAAAAATAAAATGCCATCACCCTCATGGAGTTGGAGTTCTTTTGAAATTCTCATTGGTGATAGAGTCTTACCACTTCTTCAGAACCATGAAGGGACTGCATTCACTCACTACACCTTTAGAGATTACTTTTGGTGTGCTAATTATGACTTAGGTGGTTAGAAAACAACACTGAGTAAAACTCCAAGTAGAATTAAAATTCATATGGAGAATTCATGTGGCCATTATCTCATCTCTGAATTCAAAGTAATTTACACCTGCTTACTATTGAACATAATTAAACATGGGAGCAAAAGAAATTTTGTGGCATCCTCAAAGGGACAAGAATTTATGTCTTAACTAACTGAGAACAAGACATGAAATTATGACTCACTCAAAATTCAGGATGTACAAAAAGTGGAGGGGGAAGAGGGGTAACAATTCAATGGCAGCTGGTTTTTTTGTTTGTTTTGTTTTTGTTTTTGTTTTTCCCTATCAGCTTCATACTCCTCGGATAGGACTCTACTTCACCAACAGGGAAAAAAAAAAATTCCTTATTGGAAAACTCATGATTCTGTGAGAATGCATCAGCTTTTGTCCTCATTCCTCATGAGGAGCCTCAGTATATTTTTCTCTGGTCATGGGGCTAAAGGGAAGAGTTAAGACACCTTTGCAAAGTCAACCTTTAAAGAGGGCTCTCAAAGCAGCTAGCTCATCATTTCCCAATAGCTCATACTCCTTGGGCTTTACTCCATGGTGTTCCTAATAAAATATGGAAAATGAACCATTGAACACTAATGTATGATCTTGGGTACCCTCTGATGAAAGGACTGGAAGGCAGAGAAAAGAGCTGCTCCCCAAACAACTACTTAAGGCAAGCTCCCATACTAGCTCTCTCTTCAATTCCTACCATCTTGCCTTCCTTTTATTCAATTATAACATATCTCGCACACCAGTTACCTTCCTCCCAAGACCCCACATTTTAGCTTCAATTAGTATGTTTTCTTCTCCCATTAGATTATAAGTTCCATGAAGGCTGAAATGGTTTTTTTTTCTTATTTATGTACCCAATACTTAACCCAGGTACATATTAGGCATCACATCAATATTTATTTACTAATTGATTTATTTAATTAAATTCAGTATTAATAATATTATTAATTACAGAAGGGTTCATACACATATGAAGGCGGTGGGAATAGACGATTTCAAGGTCCTCCATGATTCCATTGCAACATACAAGGTCATAATGCACCAGAGATGAATAGTACCTTAGAAAGCATCTAGTCTATAATGGTTCTTTTCCATTTTTAATGTCATTTTATTGGGGAGAATAAAAAACTAGTCATGGTATTGCTGGATTAAATGATATGGACATAGTTTGAGATTGTGCTCCGGAATTGTTGGACCAGTTCACAATTCCGCCAAAGATTCATTGATCTACTTATTTTTCCACATCCCCACCCGCATTTGTCATGTTCCTTTTCTGTCATATTAGCCAGCCTGACAGGTGAGAGGTGGTTTATTAGAGTTGTTTTAATTTGACATTCATTTATTTATTAGTGACTTAAGTAATTTTATTTGATTATTTGGTAGCCTTGATGTTTTCTTCTGAAAACTACCTCTTCATATACTTTGATCATTTATTAATTGGGGAATCACTCATATTTTATTCTATAAACTTGGGTCATTTGCCTATATATTTGAGAAATGTTTAAGAAGTTTATCAGAGAAATACTGTAAAATCTCTCCCTACCTCAGCTTCCTGCTTTTCTTTCAAATTTGGCTGCATTGGTTTGGTTGTTGAAAATATTTTTAATCACATCAATCAAAATTATTCATTTTATTTCTTCTGACCCTTTTTTTTCACTTATTTGCTTCTAAATCCTAGCCTTATCCAGAATTCTAACATTTTTTTTCCTGTGCTGCTGTAATTTGCTTCTATTACCCTTCGTGGGTAAATCATGTACCTTCTTTGACCTTCTCTGGGTGTGCAGTAATCTGTGATGATGGTCAATACCTGCTTTCTGCCAGACTGCTTTCTAGTTTTCCTGGTAGTTTTTTTGAATCATGAGTTCTTACTCCCAAAACTTGTATCTTTGGCTTTATCAAACACTAGGCTACTATGGTCATTTCCTTTTATATATTCTAGAGCTAATCTATTACATTCATTCAGCACCATCCCACTTCTTAGCCAGTAACAAATTCTTTCAATGATTGATGCTCTGTAATATAATTGGAAATCTGGTGTTGCTTCCCTGCTTTCTTTTAGTCTTATTCCATTCATTTTCTTGATATTATTCTACCTGCTCAACTGTTACTTGTACATGTTAGGTTGATTTTTATGCCCAGAACCTAGTTCTTTAACCTCTGTCTGCCTCAGTCTCCTCATATATGAAATGGAGAAAATACATAATTATTAGGAGCAATTCTGCCCAGCCTTACGCCATTAAAACTGACAATCTAATTGCATTGACTGTTGAAAAATATAAATTGCCCAGATTAATAAAAGATGGAGCAGGATGCTTAAATAGGCCTACTTCTGAAAAAGGAATTGAACCAGCCTTAAATGACCTCCCAAAGGAGAGGGGTCAGGGGGAAGGACGAGATGAATTTACAAGTAAATTGTACCAAATATCTAAGGAACAATTAATCCCAGTAGCATGTAAATTCTTTGGAAAAAATAGGTGAAGAAAGAGTCCTATCAAATTCATTCTATGACACAAATATGCGATTGATAACTAAACCAGGGAAATAAAAAAAAAAAAAAAGACAATGGACCAATTTCCAAAATGAACATTGATGCAAAATTTCAAATAAAATATTAGCAAGGAGATTCCAATAAACCAGATCACACATTATGAAAAGGTGGGATTAATGCCATGACTGCAGGGCTGGTTCAATATTAGGACAACTTTAAACAGAATTGGCCACATCAATAACAAAAAACAAAATCACATAATTATAACTATTGATGCAAAATAAGTTTTTGACAAAATAAAGACCCATTTCTGTTAGAAACAGTGGAAAACATTGGGATAAATGTAACCTTGCTTAAAATGATAAGGAGAACCTCTCTGAAAGTGAGAGCAAGCATCTGTAACAGGGATGAACCTAAAGCCTTTGCAGTAACATAAGGGGTGAACCAAGGGTGGCCATTAGCACTTTGGTTATTCAATATTTTCAAAGAAATGCTAACTTTAGCAATAAGGCAGGACAAATTAATTAAAAGGATAAGAACAGTCAATGATAAAGCAAGACTATCATTTATTGCAGATGATAGGAAAGTGTATTTAGGGGAAAAAGACATAGGGAGTCAAATTAGTTGAAACAATGAACAAGCTTTTTTAGCAAAATTTTAGGATATAAAATAAAACCACATAAATCATCAGCATTTCTATATATTACCAACAAAACACAGCAGAAAGAGAGAGAATGAAAAATTCCATTATAAATAATTGCAGACAATATAAAATCCTTGGCAGTCTACCTGCCAAGACATACAGAGGCACTTTATGAACAGAGTTACAAAATATTCTTCACATGTAGACAGTTCTAAAGAATTGGAAAAAAAATTATTAATTGCTTTGTGTAAGCTGAACCAGCAAAATATATATGAAAATACTATCAAAGTTAATTTGTTTTTTCAGTTCCATACAAACTACCAAAAATTACTTTATTAAGCTAGAAAAAAAAAATAATGCACATATAGAGAAACAAAATGGCAAGGATATCAAGGGAAAGAATGAAAAAAAAAAAACTGTGAAGGAAAAGGGTTTAGCAAAACCCTATCTCAAACTATGCTACAAAGTGGTCATCACCAAAACAATGTGCTATGGTATAAGAAATAGTGTTGATCCTTCTGATGCATTGGGTATACAACACACAGAAGTAAATGATTCAAGTAACTTAGTATTGGACAATGCCAAAGATCCCAAAAACTGAGGCAGGAGATCATTATTTGACAAAAACGGTTAAAAACAAACAAACAAACAATCCTAGAAATCATCTGGAACAACTTACACTGTATACTAAAATAAAATCAAAATGAGTACTTGATTTAGACATAAAGGCTTATATCATAAGAAAATCAGGGACTTAGGAGGGAAAAAAATAAAGCTGTCAGATCTATGGATAGGGGAAGAGTGCATGGCAAAATAAGAGACAGAAAGGATCATGGGTAGTAAAATGGATAATTTTGACTATATTAAATTAGAATGTCTTTACACAAACAAAACCAATGCAGTCAAAATTAGAATGAAAGGTGGAAACTGAAAAATCTTAACAGCACGTTTCTCTGACAAAGGCCTTATTTCCCATGAATATAAGGAACTGAAACAAAAAACATTCCCCAATTTATAAAAAGTCAAAATATATGACTAGACAGTTTTTAGGAGAAAAAATCAAAATTATCAGTAGTCATGGAAAAAAAAATCTCTAAATCACTAACAATTAGAGAAATGCAAATTAATACAAGTATGAGGTGCCACATCACCCTCATCAAACTGGCCAAGATGACCGAAAAAGAAAATTGCAAATGCTGGCTGAGGATGTTAGAAAATAGGCACACTTACTTGCTGTGGTGTCGAGTTTGTCCTTCATTTTTGAAGAGGACCAAGGCATGAGGGAAATGATGACATAACTTGCAGATGACTCTGATTTGAGTGAGGGAGGGATATGCAAGGGCATTAAGCTCACTTTCTTCTCCAGAGCCATCTGGGTCCAGTGACCTGATATTCATCAGTATGACTAGAGATGACCCAGGATACAATAGAGACCCTGGCCTTTTTAGGCTAAGGACTTTTCAGGTACTCACTTAGAGAGAAGTAATGCCCATTTAATGAATAGGCCTCTTTAAGAAGTATGTCAAGGGATGGCCCCTTTAATTAGAAAAAGAAAAAAAAGATCAGACCCTCAGGCTTGGTGTTCCAAAGAGAGTTACTATTGACATTCACTCTAAGCCAGGAGGGCCCAAAATAAAGTCATTAAGTGGAGTTTGGACATGGACTTATTGTGGTCCAATCTATGAGCTTCAGATGGAGCCTGGGGGAGAAAGAGAGAGAGAGAGAGAGAGAGAGAGAGAGAGAGAGAGAGAGAGAGAGAGAGAGAGAGAGAGAGAGAGAGAGAATGAGAATGAATCAAGGAATCTAGTCACTAAACCCCAAGTTAAGTGGGTAACTTCCGGCCATCAAAATTTACCTGCCTTTGGAAGGGAGAAGGAGAGGAGGAGCTGAGTTACTCAACTAGCTGGGTTGCTGGAGATATGAACTATTCCAATCATTTCAAGAATGATTTGGAGCTGTTCCTAAAAGGCTATAAAACTGAGCATACCCTTCAACCCATCAATACAACTACTATGTCTATACAGCCTACCACCCTGGCCCAGAAAGATCAAAGAAAAAGTTGAATGACATCCTCAAAAATGTTTATAGCATCTCTCTCTCTCTCTCTCTCTCTCTCTCTCTCTCTCTCTCTCTCTCTCTCTCTCTCTCTCTCTGTGAAGGCAAAGGATTAGAAGCTTTGAGGATGTCTGTCAATTGGAGAATGAAGGAACAGGTGTGGGAAATAATTATGATGGAATCCTATTGTGCTCTAAGAAAGGATAAAGGAGATAGTCTTAGAAAAAAACAAACAAGAAAAAAACATGGGAAGATATATATGAAATGATACAAAGTAAAGTGAGCAAAAGAAGGCAAAGAATGTGCCCAGTAAGAGTAATACTGTAACAATTATCACCTGCAAAAGACTTAGATACTTTGCACAATACAATGTTGCAAGGAAATCCCAAAGGACTCATGATGAAAAATGCTACCACCTTCAGAGAGAGAACTGATGGACCGAATGTAGACTGAAGCAAATTCCCTCCCCGCCCCTCTCTCTCTCTCCCTCCCTCCCTCTCTCTCTGTCTCTGTCTCTCTCTCCCCCCCCCCCCTCCATTGTTATCTACATACCACTATCTATTTATCTACATATAATGTTTCAGTAAGTCTGGCAAGTATTATGTTCATATTTTAGCTGAATATGCCAGCAGTAAGATCATTTTTCTTTATAATTCCTAGAAGAATATAGTCATACATTGATTCTTTCTGTTATAGGTCTTCCTACACAATCTGAGATGAAATATCTTTCTTCCTGCTATGTGAACCACCATGTAGTTTGAAGACTGGGAGTACCCAAACACAAAATTTCAAGACTTTTGAACACTCCTCAGTGTTTGCTGATATCAATGAAAAGAATGGATGTTTATTTGTGAAATTAATGTTGTATTTGGATCATGTGAGAAATGTTTTAAGAAGCACAAAGTTCCCCAAATGTAGGCTTTTTTTGTTTGGTTTTGTTTTAAAGAAAAAGACATCATTCTTGAATTTATAGAAGTTTTCTTAAGGCTCTGTTCTGAGAATGGAGTGCTTGTAATTTTGTCTTTAGGACTGAAGAAACAATCATTTCATGTTTAGGCCAAAATTGATGTTTGTGATAGCTGTGGAAAATGAGATGGGGTGATCTCATGCCTAATCAAGTTCATTGAAAGTTTTAAAGAAAATGTTCAGTGCTATTTCCTGTGTAAAGGGGCATAGACTGGGGCATTCAGAAGAGCTACAAGGACCAGAGAAGAATATCTGCTAACAGCTTCCTTTTTAGTGAAATCCAATTAAACAAAGATGTCCTAATAGAAATCTCCCTATGTGATCCCTTCGGAATTTTTAATGTAGCTTTGGAATCTATTCCAGCAGGAGGAGTGATCTGAATGGCTTGGCTCCATAGGAATTCCATTGCTTAGGTTTTTTTTCAGTTGTTCTAAATCGAAAATGTCCTATAAAATGGGAATTGGCTGGATAACACAGTAGGAGCTAATGTGCTATAAACTCAAACCTTGATTTGTTCTCCATAATTGAGGTAAAGATTGTGTTTGTTTTTGTTTTGTTTTTTTTTTTGTCTTGGTTTCCACATTTCACTGCTATTCTGTATGGAATCTGTAGTACCTTAAAACTGAGCGATCCTTTTTCAGAACAAATGCTCTCTTCCCAGCACTTTCTCATCTTGTATTTGAAGAGTTCAGATTTTATTACTAAATGCAGGACTTTATATTTATGTAGTGGAATTTGTTTGCTTCAGCCCCCAATTCTAGCCAGTCAAGATGCCTTTCTAACCTGACTGTGCCAACCCAAGGCATAGAAGAATTTAGCTGCTGTTATATTCATATTCCTGCTCACATTGTCTAGATTGTTTCTCCTAGTATTTCCTCCTGCTTTTGGGCACTGGACTATGAGAATGAATAAGAGCTCTACATAAAATATAATGAGAAAGGGATTACATTTCCTTCCCTTTCCCCTTTTGCCTAGAATCTGAGAACGGATCTGATGAATTATTTCATCTATCAAGCGATCATTCGTTTAACCTCTGTTAAGTGCTGTTCTCCCATGCCAGCCTCTGTTCTAGCTGTTAGGGTTACAAAGACAAAAATAAAACAGTCCTTGCTTTCCATTGCTGTAGCTCTTCCTCAGTGAGACAACATACACTTAGAATCCTAGACTGTGAATTGGAATGGATCTCAGTTGCAATTTGGCCTAATCCATGTCTGAAGGAATGCCAGCTCTACCTAATATGTCTCTACTTCTGAATCTGCATTGTCTCCCTGGAACTTTCCTCAGCACCTGGGTCATTCTGCCTCTGGAACACCACCTTCCCTCTCGCCCCTTCTCCCATTCCTCCCAGGGGAAACATCTGCAGAGTAGCCCAGGCCAGCACATTTCAAGCTACTCTTCTACTGTTCGGCCCCTGAGAAGATACTCTCCCTGCTGGTTCAGCCTCCTTTTGGATGGTTTCCGTTATTGGAAAGTAAGCTTCTTGATGTCAGGGACTGCAATTCTTTTTTCTTGTATTTGGATTCTGAGCATTTAGTGCAGTGTATGGCACAAAGTAAATATAGCAAATGCTTCATCATCCGATATTTCCTGCCTGCCTGTCTGCCTAAGTGGGTGTTACACCTCCCCTTCAGCCCCTCAGAGGAGTGGAGCATACCAGCACCTGAGGACAGACCTTCCCTTCAGGTCGCTCTCATTGGAAGAATTTGTTGTTAACCTCAAATAGAAATTGTCTCCTTTGAAACTTCTATCATTTGTTCCTAACTCTGCCTGCTCAGACCAAACAGCTCAAGTCTAATCTTTGCTACGCATGCAAGCTCTTCCATTACTTTGGCTTAGCCATCATGTCCCCCCGAATCTACTTTTCTCCAGGCTAAACTTGCCCATATCCTTCATCTGCTTCTCATATGCCATGAAATAACAAGCCTTCACTATCCTGTTTGCCTTCTACAGACCACTCTCCAGCTCGTCATCATCATTCTTAGAATGTGGGGTCTCTCCTGAACCCCACCAGAGGGCTATGACAAGGCCAAAGGACACTGAAACTCACACCTTGATTTGTTGTCCCTTATTGGGGTAAAGATTGCATTACTTTTCTTTTGTCTCAGTTTCCACATTTCACTGCCATTACATATGGAATCTGTAATACCTTAAACCTGAGAGATCCATTTTCAAAACAAATGCTCTCTTCCCAGGACATTCTCATCTTATATTTGAAGAGTTTGGATTTTATTACTGAATGCAGGACTTTATATTTATCTAGTTGAATTTATTTGTTTGTTTCAGCCCCCAATCCTAGCCTGTCAGGATGCTTTTCTAACCTGACTGTGCCAACCCAAGCATTTCCCAGTTTCGTGTCTCATGTACATTTGATGTCCATATCACTGATAAATGGGTGAGACGTCATAAGATCAGGGGCACCTAGGTGGCACAGTGGAAAAGAATACTGGGCCTGGAGTCAGAAAGACCAGAGTTCAAAACTGATCTCAGACACTCACTAGCAGTGTGACCCTGGGCAAGTCACTTAACCTCTGCTACATAAAACTGGAGAAGGAAATGGCAAACCACTTCAGTATCCTTGCCAAGAAAATCCCATGGACACCATCCATGAGGTCACAAAGAATCAGATGTGACTGAATGACTGAAGAACAAAAGCATGGGGTCAATGATAGATTCCTGGGGTCCTCCACTGGAGACATCTTGTGCCACTAACATTGAACTTTGAAAGATGATTTGTGCATGTGATCATCCCACCATTTCTGACTCCAACAGATTCCATTGCCCTCAATCCATATTTCTTGTTCTTCTCCACAAAAGTAGACTGAGATGTCTTAGCCAAAACTTTATGAAAATCTAGGTAAAGCATATCCACAGTATTCTCCTCATTGTATAAATATAGTGAACAAGACAAATAGGTTGAGTGCGTGTGTGTGTCACGCGTGTGTTTGTGTGTGTGTGTGTGTGTCTGTTCACATCTATCTCGTGTTTGGCAGCAGCACTTTACATTTTGTCTCCCCCATTTGATTGTGAGCTCTAAAAGGCAGTGATTCTCTGTGTAAGAGTGTGTGTGTGTGTGTGTCCATAGCATTTAGCAGATTGCTCATCAGTAAATGCTTGCTAACTTCAAAATCCTAATAAGAAAGCAATGAGGCTAGTTTGCTGTGACTTATTGATGAAGTTATGCTGCTTCTTGTAATCATTATATTTCTTTCTAGATTTTCATCAGTTGCCATTTGATGAACCTTCCTGATATTTTCAATTAATTGAGCTCAGTCTCAATGGCACCTAGTTTGTAGACTCCATATAGATTCAACACATAGACACAAGCTACTGGGAGGGTGGCATTAGGATGTAGAGTGATCAGGGAAGGTTCCTTGCAGAAATTACAGTTAGAGTTACACTGTGAATAAAACCTACTTTTCTTTAAGGAGGGAATTCACTCCAGATCTGAAGGGGATCCAAGGCAAAGGTCTAGAACCTGAGGTGGGGTTCAGTGTATAAGGAATAATAAAAAGGCCACTTTGGGTAGACAATGAGTGGATAAACAAGAGTAATATCCAGTAATGCTGGAAATGTGGGCTGGATCTAATTTGTAAGTAGCCTTAAATGTCCAACACTGTAGTTCCTATTTGATATTGGAGGTAAGAGGGAGTCACTAGAATTGACTGAGGAAGTGAATGACATGCATATTTGATAAGTCGCTTTGAAAATTGGATAGAATCATTTTTTGAAAATTCACAAATGAATATTTTGTCCTAATCCCATCTAGCAATGATGGAATTTGTTTGGAACTGGAGCCTGAGGAGCCATTTAAGGAAGGAAAATTTCAGAGAAGTAACATGGGAGGGCCCAGCCAGCAAGAAGCTTGAGCATCCTGACGGTCAGCTTAGTGCTCTGCATAGCGACATTTTTAAAGCAGCCTCATTTTGTTTTCTTCTTACCATTTGTACATATTTTTAACAAAAAATAAACATTGAGAGGCAACCCCAAAACAGGAATCAACTGAAAGAAGAGGGAATGTTTACAATGATGGAAAAAAAAAAAAAACAAAAAACCTCTTTTTCATGGCTTTATAGCTACATTCAAGGATTCAAAAGGTTGTAATACATATTGGCAAAAAGCATTTGTGTAGCACTTGAAGGTTTTCAAAGAACTTGATACATTCATCCCATTTTATCCTCCAAACAATCTTGGGGAATAAGTATTATAATCCCCATTTTTTTTCTGAATTTTGAAAATTTTAAATTTTGACATCAAGATTTTCCTACTCCCACACCCATTGTGAAGGCAAGAAATACATTATGCATATGGAATTATGCAGAGAGAGTGAAAGAGAGAGAGAGAGAGAGAGAGAGAGCATGTGTGTATGTGTGTGTGTGTGTGAGTGTGTGTGTGTGTGTATCTTCTACTTTAGTTAAATCCTTTAGCAGGTTGTAAACTTGAGCTTTAGCAGTAGGAAAAAGAACAGGGTAACCTGTTTTCCTCAATATTATTTCCATTTCTAGCTGAGAATATTCTCTGGATTCATTATATTCCATAATCCTGCCAATTTCAAATTTACATTATTTATAGTTATACTTTCTCTTTGGAAGACACAATTCCTTGCAAATTCACACTCAAGTTGTGTTTGGAGAAAACAACCTTGCTGCCAGTTGTTTTCTTGTAATCCTCCTCCAAAAGACTGCCTAAATATTGTCAAAGCCTAGTTTCTACGACACTGGACATGGGTAAAGTCGTAATACTTGACCTTGGATAGATGGAGACTCAGAATGTCTGCAATCTTTTGTATGTCAACATAATAGGCAGTGAGGTGGCATGGTCAGGGGAGAGAGGGTTCTATACAAAGTTAAAGAATCTGGCTTGAGATCCTGGCTCATTCTCTTACTCTCTGTGGTATCTTGGATAAATAAATCTACATCTCTCTGTCTCATTTGACCAAATTGTAATTCAAAAGCTAAGTAAGTTATTCTCCATGAACCCTTTCATCTCCCCAGATAAGATGCTATCAGAGAGTCAGGAATACCCGGGGTTCAAGTCTGTTGCAGTTACATATTAGCCATGGGTCTTCGGGCAAGTCTCTCAAGCTTTGTGTGCCATGGCGTAGATGGGTTAGAATCTGTTACTGAGCCAGTTGAAGATCTTTGATTTATTTCCTTCCCCCATACTGGACAGCTCTGAGGTCCCTTCTAGGCCTAGCTTGAGCAACCAATGACCCTCTGATCTGACTTAAGTTTCTGTGGCAGTGAGGAAGAGTCAGTTCATGGCTGTGGGATGAAGATGGAGTCAAAAATGGAATAATAAAAAAAAAAACCTACACTACATCAGATAGAGAAACACGACATAATGGGAGATAAGCAAGAGCACGGTGCTAACATGCGAAGCTCAGGTGAATTAATAAAGATCCCTCTGTTCCGATTCCAAATGTCTGTGCAGAGTTCCATAGCTGAGTGCTTCCAATGCCTGCCGTAGCTTGTGCCGCAATGAAAACTGCTATTTCATCTCAGAATGGGTGTTAGCCAGCCATGGTGATTTAACGACTTGAAAACAGTATTATTAATTTAGCTCTGATATTTCCTACCAAGTCATATGGTTTAATGTAAAATTAAATTAACATTAAAATGGGCTTGAAAGAAAAATTAAAATGCTGTTGACAAGTAGCACATGTTTAATGACATGCCAAAGTTATGTTTGGAATCCTTTCTGGTTTTATTAATTCCATACTTTCCCTTTAAGGGAAAAAAAGCTAATAATGATGAATGCCTCATAAATTCCTTTAAGTCCAATAATTATTAGCCTAGAATGAGAAAGATGGTAAGAAATTAATGTAAAAAATGTTTCATTTACTGTATTTCAATGCTAATTCTGTGTTCTATTTTTGTATTTTCATTAATAAGTCCATAATTGTGCTAAATAGGAATATTTTTCAGATGGATGCAGTAAGAAAAGAAAATAGCCTGTTGGTTTATTAAATTACATAAATATGTGAATATATAAATGAGAAAAGCAATGAATACAGAGCATGCAGAACGTTACCATATAGAAAGGAGTCAGTAAATGGACTCTCAAGAAATATTCAGACATAAAATATCTCTCTTAACATACACATAATGTTTAGATAGAAAAAAAAAGGCAGGAAAGAAGGAAGAACAAAATACCTAACATTTATATGATGCTTTAGGTTTTTCAACATCTTAACCAATACTCTGTCATCTGATCCTCACAATAGCTTGGGAGGAAGGGGCTCTTATTGTCACATTTTATAGATGAGTTACCTGAGCCAGATGGGGTCACATGACTGGCAAAAAGTCACACAGCTAAGAAGCCTCTAAAGTTGAATTTGACCTCAGCTTCTCTCTATGCTTGGGCCAGTGTTCCATTCACTGCCCTTCACCTGACTGACCCATATATCATCTACACATACTCTTTCTCTCTCTCTCTCTCTCTCTCTCTCTCTCTCTCTCTCTCTCACACACACACACACACACACACACACACATACACACACACACACACTCACACACAGACATACACACTCTCACACACACACAATTGGTCAGAAAGATAAAGAGGAAGGTATGTAAGCTGTGAACAAAGCTAAAAAGAATGTGAATATTTAAGTAAAAAAAGAGGTTGAGGGAACAGATTAGACTTTAGAGTCAAGTTTCTAATGAGATAAGTTGCACAGTACATAGAACACTGGGCCTGGAATTGGGAAGACCAGAGTTCAAATCCAGCATTATACAATTACTAGCGCAGTGACCATGGGTAACATTCAGAATTTTTGTGAGGATCTAGGGCAGTGGTTCTCAACCTGTGGGTTATGTTTAATTTTTAACCATGAAAATACATCCCACATATCAGATATTTACATTACGATTCATAACAGTAGCAAAATTACAATTATGAAGTAGCAATGAAAATAATGTTATGGTTGGGGGTCACCACAACATGAAGAACCATATTTTAACATGGTCGCGGCATTAGGAAGGTTGAGAACCACTGATCTAGGGAGATAATATTTGTTAAGTGCTTTGCCAAATGTAAAGCACGATATAAAGCTAGTGGTATCTGGTTATGTTATTACAATGATTACCAAGTTGTCTTTATTTATAATAAATTTTAGGGTTAAAATAGACTTTCAATTTCAACAGCTCTTATTTATTATGATCAAAAGGAAAACATTGGGCATCATAGTAAAGGGGAAGACTCAGAGCCAAAGAATTTCCATTCTGTGAGCACTTTTTTTAAGCTCCGCAGATCTTTCAGGCCAATGGGGCAGTGGAGAGAAGGTCAGTCTTGGAATGAGGAAGGTCTGGGTACAATAAGCAATGATCTATCTGTCTACCATCTATCTAAGTATATTCATGTGTGTGTATTTATGTGGGGGTGTAGCTAGATATGTATAGAAATACATATAGACATGTACAAGTTTACATATATTAGAACTAATCAACAGAGGGAGGATGCTAGCACTAAAGGTCAGCTGGGTAGTGCAATGGGTAGAGCACTGGGCTTGGAATCAGGAAGATGCATGTTCATGAGTTCAAATCTACTCTCAGACACTTACTAGTTGTATGACTCTGAGCAAGTCACTTAATCCTGTTTGCCTCAGTCTTCTAATCTGTAAAATGAACTAGAGGAGAAAATGGAAAGACACTCTGGAATCTTTGCCAAGAAAACCTGAAAATGGAGTCACAAAGACTTGGACATAAGTGAAAGGACTGAAAACCATCATTAAGGAGAGTCAGAAAAGACTGCTTGTCCTTGGGCTTTTAGCTGAGACCTGAAGGAAGACATAGGGTACAGGAGACAGAAGTAATGAGAGGGAGGGAGAAAATTTTATGCAAGGATGACAGACAATTAAACTGCTTGGGGTAGTGGAGGGGAGGGGAGAGATGGAGACTTCTGTAATAGTGATGGAGGAGGCCAGTGTCCTGGATCACAGAAGACATGGTCATTGATGTAATACAACTGGAGTGAGAAAATGGCACCAAAATCATAGGATGATACCTCTGAAGCTGGAAGGAGACTCAAAAGATAGCCCTCTAATCTCCTCCTTTTGAAGATGACCACTCAGGGAAGAACAGGAAAGTTAAATTACTTGGCCATAACTAGAAAGTATAGCACCAACACAACACTCACAGCTCCTACAGTACCTATGAATATGCTGGCATAATTCTGAATTATAAAATATAACAGACTCTCCACATGAAAGATAGAACTAAAACATTTATCAAACACCAGAAAGCCAAACTCATCATAGTAACAAAGAAATCTATACTCAAAAACAATTCAGAGGGACCATCATACCTTAGCCTTCCCCCTGCTAGAGCTTTCCCACAAACCAACATTTGCAGCTCAATTTCTGCTTTCTTTCTCTCTCTCAGCTCTAACTATTCTGATCAACTTCCTCTGGGCTCTAATCTACCCTTCCTGCTCTGCCCATTCAGCAAGTTCCTCCCAGTACAGACTCCTGTGACTGAGGCTTCCATGTGACTTAAGAAGGTCACATGGACCTATCAATCAATTAAGGGGAAGTTCTTCCCCTTAAGTAAAAATACATTAACAATACAGTAAGTTTCAGAGGTGGGATTGGAACCCAAGTTCTCTGATTTCAAATCCAGTATTCCCTGTCCTCCATCTCCAAACACACATACAACATTCCCTCTATGAGCCAGGGGGCTGATTTTATCTTTATACAGGAAGAATGTCCATTTAGAGAAAATCATGGATTCTTTTTGTGTTGAAATACAATTTCCCAAAGGTTATTGTGAAAGATGCTATAAGGTAGAGTGAGTGACCATGTAGATGAACTATGAATGTCTTTACAATGTTGTTCCTTAATATATGGAAGGCCAAACTATTAATTCTACTACAATATCATTCCCTCCCCACCCAGGAGGAATAAATGAGGGGAGAAGTCAGATGAATGGAATCCTTGGACTGCTGAAGTCTGTGCCTATGACTACAATACATTTGTCAACTTAGAATGTTCCTATGGGTTTCGCCCAGTTTTTCTCTCTGCTATTATAGCATAAAGTAAATTGTCTATCTCTGGAAAAGATGAATGTTGAATGAATCTGTTTCAGGGACTTCTCCCCTATAAACACTGATTATTTTCTAAAAAATCAAAAGAAAAAAAGGAAAAAAGAAAACATCTGTAAATTATTTCAAAGAAAAAGAAAAGGAATTGATTCACTTCCCATAAAAATTATTAAAGTTAAGAAACAAAACAAAGCCAAATGGCCACCAGCTCCCTAAATGCACACGTGTCCTATTTCTTTAGAGATGCAGAGTGTGCATTTCAGAAATGCAGTGCTTGTATTGTCCCTGTGAGCCCAGAGCCCAAGGAGGCAGCTCCCCTGAAATATCTCATCCACTTCAAATACAGAAAGTATATTTGTAGAGGTTAAAAACAACTGCCTTCTGCCTTACTTAGCTGGTAAAATTCCAGAATGTGCCGGAGAACTCTAATAGGCAGCAATAAATCAATCTCGGGAATGACATCGGAATTTTGATTTGCAGAGGAGATTTATGGCTTTCTCCACCTGCTTTGTAAGAAGAACATATACAGCTGCTGAAAAAGTACATTGTGCATAGGAGATGAATCTCCATGTACGCCCAGAGCAAGGAGGGAGGGTGGGGGGGACTTAATTGGAAAAGTTTCTAATTGAAGAATGAAATGACTTTTTCTCCTTAGTGCTTGTCACCGTTAGCAAGTCTCATTCCTTTTATGCCAAAGGAAGAACAGAGCAGAGAACATATTCTCAATCAGAATTTTCTTTGGAATAACGGGGAAAATTGCTAATATTTTTTGGGATTGTTAACATCATATTATCAGTAGGAGAATGAGGAGATGTCAATCAATCAATCAACATTTATTAACTGACTACTAGTTTTCAGCAAATTTGCTAAGTTCCTGGGACTGAAGAGATGAAAGAAACAACAACGGTCTTCAAGTAATAATAGCACTAATGTAACTGCTACCACAATAATACACAATTTAGCATTTTAATGTTCTTAAAATGTTTGATGATGTCGTTCCATTGGATTCTTACAAAAGACCTGTGAGGTAGGTGCTATTCTTACGCCTATTTTTCAGATGAGGAAAATGGGCCTGAGAGATGTTAAGTGACGCTTCTAGGACCAAAAATGTTTGATTCCAAGTTCCAGGAATCTCATTTTGTCCACAATGTCTCTGCCCCACAGTGAAGTTGCTTGTATTATCAGAGAAAGCCCTTAAGAATGAGATGGTTGGCACCTGAGACAAAAAGCTATTTGAACAGTATCATTCATTAAAAAAAAAAAAAATAAGAAGACCTTCCCCAATCCTTCCTGGGCTGGAGCTTCTAAAACAACCAGGCACACTGTGAAACTATTCAGTTGTAGAGTGTGGGGTGGGGTGTCATCCTTGGGTCCTGATCAGTTTTCATCATTTAATAGGCAGGACAGTCCTGATCCCATGCCCTCTCATCTTCTCCAGCCCTTAGATTTTGAAGTCATACCCATTCTCTATAATATAAAGTCTCTCCACTGGACTCTTTCCTGATACCCATAATTATGCCCACACCTTCCCCAATCTAAAACAAAACAGCAATAATAAAAACCTAACACTTATACTACCAAAAACACCTCCCTCACTCCTCTGTTCCTGTCTAGGTATTGTCTTACATCTCTCCTTGTTGTTTCAACCTAAACACATTGAAAACAAAAAGCCTTCCTCTTACTCTCTCCTAAACCCTCAGAAACCTGGTTTGTATGTCGTTCAAGTGAAAGCGCTCTCTTCAGTATTACCAATGGGCTTTGAGTTGTTTGGTCTAACAGGCTTTTCCCAGTCTTCTTTCTTTCTGATCTTTCTGTGGGATTTGCCATGGTGGATCACGTTGCCAACCCCCTCTTCCCTCTGGCTTTTCATGGCACTGCTCTCACTTGATCCTCTTCCTGTCTCACTGTTTCTTCTCCATCACCTTTACCAGATTCGCAGTCTCCCTGTTGTGGTTTTCCCTAAGGCTTGCTATCAACTTGTCTTCTCTTATTTCTCTTTACCTTATACTCTTTCCATTAGTACCCAGGGATTCAATAATCAGCTCAGTGCCAATGATTCTCACATCTAAGTATCCAGCCTTACTTTCTTTCCTGAGTCCTACTTTACCAATTAACTTCAGATGTTTCAAATAGAATGTCCTAGAGACATTTCAAAATCAACATGTCCAAAAGAAAAGTCATTTTATCTTCTGTCTTAAACCGTCCCTACCTCTGAACTGTCCTATAACCATTGCCAGCAATACCAAACTCCCAGTCACACAGCTTTGCAATCTCAGATTGAACTTTGACTCCTCATTGTCACTCTCTTGAAATATCTAATAAGCTACCAGACCTGGTCAGTTCTGTTTCCAGAACATGCCTCATATTCATTTTGTTCTCTGGGTAGGGAGACACCAAGGTAGCACAGTTCTCACTGCACTATCATCACAGCCATCTAATTGGTCTCTCTTTCTCAAGTCTCCCACAATTCCAGTTCATTCACTACATAACTGTCAAAGTAATCTTCACTGAGGGTGGTTATGACCATGTTACCCCACTATCCAGTCAACTTCATTTTGACTTGAAGATCCAATATAAACTATTATGTTTGTAATTCAAAATTTTTATTTAATTTACCCTCCCTACATTTCTACTGATCATATGCTTTACTTCTCTGTGGCCCAGCCATATTGGTACCTACTATGTGAGAGGCATTGGACCATGTGCTTTATAATATGATCTAATTTGATCTTCACAAAATGATACAAGGGCCAAGGACAAACATTGGGAGGGATGTAAAAAGCTGAGACGCTAAGTCACTGTTGGTGGAATTGTGAACTGAGCTGACCATTTTGGAGTGCAATCTGGGAGTGTGCCCAAAGAGGTAGAGACTGTCTATAGCCTTTGGCACAGCCATACCACAGTCTGTTTCTCAAGGTGATCAGAGAAAATAGGAAAAGAACCTGTATTCTCTAAACTATTTCTAGAAGTTTTCTTTGCAGTGGCAAAGAACTGGAAATTGATGGGATGCTCATTAATTGGGGAGCAGCTGACTAAGTTCTAGTATATAAGTGGGATGGAATACTACTGTGCTGTGATATATGATAAGCTGGTTTACTTTAGAAAAAAACACATGGAAAGACTTGCATGAAATAAGGTAGAAAGAAGTTAGCTTGTTCTTTCTTACTAATTGTTTTCCTGGTCCTGGTCTTGATTTATTCTTCTCTAGACACAGCATTGTTTTCCCAAACCCACAAGTACTATTCTAGTATTTTAATCCAAAAGAGCTTAAATGTTTGGGTGCCTTGAACAGAAGTCTAAACTAGTGTCTATGCCTCCCTAAACAATAGCTTTGTTTCTCAGGGATATGGCAAGGAAAGTGGTGAGTATGAGTTTCAATCCAATGAACCAAGGTACGTTCATTAAATACTCACTATGTGCCACCATCTTCTACAATTTAAGTACTTTCTTCATTTTCTCAGGCATAGAACTGATGGGATTTAGGCTCTGGGAAGCCCCTTGAATGTTCCTACTTGTTGAGACATTTGTCTGAGATCATAAGCCTTTCATTTATCTCTAGCCTCAAATCTCTTAACCTAGCCTAGCCCTCCATTGTCCTCCTACTTCCCACACTTGATCCTATCAAAATATCTATATCCAAATCTTTTACCCTTAAACTAACCTAGCCCTCCACTGTTGTCATCCCCTGGTAGCTTTCATCTCTTTCCCATCCTTAATCTGGTTTCTGGAGTCTGACCTCAGTGGTCAAGATCCTCCTTAGACCCCTCCTCAATACCCTCCCCAAACCCCTACTCTCGACCACCCCTAGATCCCTCCCACAGTCTTTCTATATATAAGATCCATCTTGCCTCCATGAAGGGGCTGAGAGACTCAATCTAGCTCAGACTGAGTCTGTGTCAGATTGTTCTGGCCTGCTTGTCGATACAAATTCTTAGGCTCCGTAAGAGTCTACCCATTATGGTGAGTCTTTAGTAAGCTTTGTTTTACTTTGGCTGAGAGGATGCTTGAGTCTAATTCATTCAGCAGGACCAGGCATGTCACCATTTTAGGGTCTTGGGCACTTCTTAGCCCCCAAACCTCAACAGAGCCATGAGTGAATAACAGCCAGAGGGTTACAAATCCCTTCCATGCTCTGTTTTGTTTTGTGTTATTTTACTACATTTCAGCAAATTAAAATAATGATAATTGTTATTGAAATGAGAATCCTTTTCAGCAAAGACTCCAATCCCTCCTTCAGTAGACGGACTGTCCTCTGGAGAGGTGGTGGATGACAATATTTTCCCTTTCATTGCAGTCCAGTGAAGAGACCCCAAACCTGCACACATGTGTATATGCAAAGACTGGCTTTAAAGCACACCATATCTTGGGAGTTTTGATACCTTAGCTTGATCCTTACAAACCTCAATAATAGACTTTAGACTAAATATGTAACATTCAAACTATAAAAAGTGTCCTCAAGAATAGATGCAAAAGAACTTGACCATACCCCAGGAGTTATCTAGGAATTATAAAGCAGGTTGAGGAGAGTCTTATATGGGAGAGTTAAATGAGCATGTTGTTTTGGTAAACATTTTGAAAAGAAATTGCATGGGGCTGAGGTGTGGGCAGGAAGAGGCATCCTCCTCTCTTCCTCCCCTTGGATAGTAGGAGGATTCATGAGTTTCAAGGGCCTGGAAAATAGAAGACTTTCTCCTCAAGGGTTCCCAGGACAGCAGCAGCTGCTTCAGTGTGTAACTTGGGAACCAAGAGCCAACTGGATTCATAACTCTTCAAGGAACCCTCAAAAGGAACTACAACCAACCTAAGGAAAAGGTATAGAACACCCCACAGATGAGAGAAAAGGCATGCATCAAATAGGCCATTATACATGGTCTCCAGACCTGAACATGCTTCCTCCTAGCCTCCGTATGCACGTCTAGGATATGTTGTTGCCTGGCGGGGAGTTGGTGTTGTATTTAAAAAAAAATTTGGAGGGGAGAGGTGAGGCAATCAGTCACTTGCCCAAGGTCACACAGCTACTAAGTGTCAAGTGTTTAAGGCCAGATTTGAACTCACGTTCTCTTGACTCTAGGGCTGGCATATATTTTTATATATTATATATAAATATATATTTATAAATATATTATTTATATATATATATTTATATATATATATATAAATATATATTTTTAGTAATTTGGGGAGGGGGCTATACCAATTCATCTTATACATCTTAGGAAATGTACCTTTCTGAAATCTACTAAAGGATGACTGACTAAATGGATTAACTGCTAACAATCTTGATGGGACAACATTCTGGCTGGGGTTTGAGCCAATGGCCTTAGAAAATCTCATGTAACCTTTCGTCCATCATTTTCTTGCTCATACAGTATACCCTACTTTCCCCACTATATTTGCCAACTGGAACAGTACCTTCAATGAATAGTAGAGTGTCTGGTACATAACAAATATTTTTAAATGGTTTGTGGAATTTGAATGCATATAAAAATGTTCAAAATAAAATAGAAGAACATAATTTATAGGCAGAAGGGAGATCACATAACTTGAAGCATGATTTGGGATCTATGTATAATAAGGGAGGAATTCATGACTATAAATGTAATGATATTGATTTAGCATGAATCTTTGGAATACCTCTGGTCAATGTTAAAAAAGACAGAAATTACACTCACACCCTCACACTCACATACACACACTATACACACATATATACACATTCACATGCACATATACACAGCGTTTGTATATATTTGCATGTGTGTATATATATATATAT
>CM053586.1:360037893-360054400 GCA_028646515.1 Pseudochirops corinnae
GGCAATTTTCCTTGAGAATTTCTTGAAGGATGCTTTCTAAGTTCTTTTTTTTTGATCATTGCTTTCAGGTAGTCCAACAATTTTTAAATTGTCTCTCCTGGATCTATTTTCCAGGTCAGTGGTTTTTTTTTTAAAGGAGATACTTCATATTTCCTTCTATTTTTTCATTTGTTTAGATCTGTTTAATAGTATCGTGATTTCTCATAGTCATTTGCTTCCATTTACTCCACTCTAATTCTAAAGGAATTATTCTCTTCAGAAAGCTTTTGAGATTCTTCTTCCATCTGGCAAATTTGACTTTTTAATGCATTCTTCTCCTCATTGGCTTTTTGGGTCTCTTTTGCCATTTGAGTTAATCTATTTTTTAAGATGTTATTTTCTTCAGTCAGGTTGTTGACTCTCTTTTCATGATTTTCTTACATCATTCTCATTTCTCTTTCCAATTTTTCCTCTGTGGCTTGTGGGCAGTCTTCATGTTTCTTGGAAGCTTTGGGTGTGGGAGTTCTGACTGTGTTGTCTTCCTCCTGTTCCATGCTTGGATCCTTTTTGTCTCCAAAGAAGACATCTAAAATTTGGTTGCTGTTCTTACTTTGCTTCCTTTGGCTGCTCATGTTGCCCGTAAGTTACTTGATTTTTTAGTTCTGCGGAACTCTGCTTTCATAGGGGAAAGCTCTGTCCCAAATTGCTGGGGTTTTCACAGCTTCTGGAGCTATTAGGAGGCCACTGCAGCCCCCATGAGCTTTGGCTCACTAAAAACGCACCCCAGGACCACCACCCAACACCACGATCTGGATCCAGGCCGCTCATTGCAAGAGCACTGAGCTTCTGAAGAATTGCTTGACCCCCCCCTTCAGTCTGCAGGCTGGGAGCTCTGAAGAAGCCTCATTGAGGTGACTGCAGTGCCACAGCTTCTGTCATTTCCCTGCCCAGGAGGTAGTTTGGCTGGACCACTTTTCTACCTCAAATGTAGCTGAGTTCCACTGACCTTTCACTTTGTCCTTGTTTCTTCTGGCTTGATAATTCTGGAAACTCCCACAGCTGTGGCTGATCCAGTCTCCTGAAGGCTCTAGCTATGGCTCATCCTGGCCACCCCAGGGCCAAGCCGCAGTTTCAGCCAGGGCTGGTTTTGGCTCCCAGTGTGCTGTGATGAGCTCTTCCTGCCGAGCTGCCATCAGTAGGAGATGTGTTTTTCTGTATTTTTGTGAATTTTGGAGCCCTAAAATTTGTTTAGAGTCATGTGTTATGGGTATTTGAGGTGGCTATGTAGGATCTATGGAATCTTGTTACTTCTATACCACCATCTTGGCTCTGCCCCCCAGTTCTAAAGTTCTTAAGAGACACCTTGTGCGTGTTCTTGTATTGCTTCTTCTGACACCATGTGAATTCTTGTCCTGTATGAGTTCTCCATAAAACATCTTTTTGGCAATCATAGGTTTTGCATTGAAACAGCATGGCCAGACTACCAGAATTGCACTGAGGCAGAGTTTGAATGTTTGGCAATTTAGTTCAAGAAAGGACCTCAGTGTCTGGTACCTTATCCTGTCAGGTAATCTTCAGAATCTTCCTAAGACAGTGGTTCTCAACCTTCCTAATTCTGTGACCTTTTGATCTTCATATGTGGGTTTATGTACACGTGGGAAGACCCACTTGGAGACAGATAGAGGACCAGTGTCTCAGTTCCTAAGACCATTGGAAATATGTGTTTCCCGATTGTCTTGGTGACCCCTGTGACCCCTGTGGAAGGGTCATATGACCCCCAAAGGGGTTGTGACCCACAGGTGGAGAATGACTGTCCTAAGACAATTCAAATGGAAGCTGATTTCTGGACTAAGTTCAGAGAAAAAAGAGCCATGATCTAGGCAGCTACAGGACCTACTCAATTCACTGTGAATAGGATCAACAGGATAGTGATACAGGATTAAATTTAATATCCTCACAGGGAATGAATAATTCTCATTGTTGTAATTTGGGACTGGTTATTCTAAACCAGAATCTGAGGCTTCTTTGGGTAAATTCAGCAATTTAACTAGAACAAGCCTCAGTTTTCCCATCTATGAGAGGTTCATTTTGTGATCTCTGTGGTGGTTTCCACGTCAATATCTGTTGGGAACCTGAAAATTTTTATATCCATTATTTTTTTAAACCTCTAAATAGATGCAGAAACAATATTCTAGATTCCTGAATCCTCAAAGGTCAAATGTCATTGTGGTCTGGCATCAAGGTGATCCTGTGTGGAGTCTGCTAGGATGAAGGAAAGACATTTTCTTGAAAACCTAAATAAATCAAGCCCTTTGAATTCTTTCACCCACTTTTTAACAGTCCCTGTTATTCGTTGTACCTAAGGCATAATATCTTAGCTTTCTGTGAAAAGTCTTGACCTATGAATCGCATTTGAAACCCACCATTAGAAAATGTGACAATGGGGAGCTCCTTTGTGCGCTCTCAGGGAGGTACCTGGATATTTCATAGAACTTTCCTGCATTAGAATGTAAACTTTGGGAGGGCAGGACTTTAATGGGGTTTTGGACCGTTTCTATAACCCCAGTGAAGAGCACAGCACGTAAACCATACTAAGCACATAAAGCGTGTTGACTGTTGACCACAAACGTTTGATTCAATATCAGAGTAAAATGATTCTCTGCTGGATGTACGTGGTCTTATGCCTCAAGAAATTGATTATAATCAGGAAATGGAACCTTGAAGCTGGTTAAGGCAGTAACTGAAAGGTGAAGTTTTTATCTTACTATGCAAGCTGCTCTCTCTGCCTTATCACTTAGGCAAATTTGCTTTTGAGAATCTTTATCCATCTTCCTACTTCTGATTGCTGGAAATTTCAAACTGTCATGAAGTTCACAGATCCTCGGTAGGATCAACATTTTTTTTGATGCCTGAATGATGCCATGGAGGGGAGGCAGGGTTAGGAAACAAGAAATCACGTTTCACCAATAAAACTAACATATGAAGTAGGATACCAAGGCCCTGGGCTTTGCACTGAAGCTCCGTGACTTTTTGTATATTTCCTATCTTTATTTCATACTTTTAATGCCATTAGGGAAGAGAATCAGAAAAGCATAACTATTTCAGGAAAGATGGCACAGTCTCTGGAGCAGAATTTGGGGCAGGCTTAGGAGTTTACTAAGCATGCCTACCTATGAACCATCTTTGCATCAGGGAGAACAAAAACATACAACAGAATGTAAGCTCTTTGAGGAAGGAGCTGCTGCCTATCTGCATTGTGTCCCTTTCCCAAAATCCAGCAGAGGACATTGCAAACACTAGATACTTAACAAAGTTTGAATTTGTATTCACTGAATGGGGTTTAGAAAGCAAAATCAATGTTCTAGCACTTACATGATGGTCATTTCTTAGAGACACAAAATAAATGAATAAATGCATATGTACAATGATCTAAAATATACATACCTACTCCCTTAAACTGTTGCTTCTATAATTTTGTTAAATGCATCCTCACAGATATCTTCATAAATAGGAATGGAAGTTAGGAAGCCTCGTTCTATTACTGAGCATTTACATCCAAACTCTACCAATATTTTCTTTTTCATTTCGGGCTAGCTTATTTATCAGTCATATAATGGAGACCTCCTAGAGACAGAAATTCCGGCTACCAGTGCAGGCCAGCACTCTCTCTGAAACTCAGAACTTTAGGAGAGTTGATTAAAACCCTTGAGGCTTAAGCAACTTACCCAGAGTTCCATAGTCAGCGTGTACTACGGATGAGACTTTGACCTGAGGTTTTCTGGCTTCCCAATCTGCTTTGCTCACTGTTCTGATGCATTTCATTTTCTTTGTCATGTTTTAAGCTTTAAAAGTGTAAAACTTAGCTAACATATTTGGAGCAACCAGTCTCTGTATGTGTCTATGTATGGCTTCATACATGCATATAATGTGCCTAGTTATATACATGCACATGTATATATGTATATATGTATATATGTATATATATATATATATATATATATATATATATATATACATGTGTATATTTGGGTATACATATATACATGTCCATTGGTGAGCATTTAATAAATGCTTAATCTCTGCCAGGTACTGTGCTAAGGACAAAGTGAAAGTCAAAACCAGGCCCTGTCCTTGAGGGGCTCCCAATCTAATGGGGGAGAGAAATAACATGTCCACAAGTACATACACACAAGATATACATGGGCTAAATTGGAGAGAAGCAAGACAGGTGAGGAACTGAGGGACTTTGACTTTCTGCAGGACAAAGGAGGGATTAGAGCTGGGACTTGAATAGAACACAGGGACAGCCAAGAGGCCACAATGTGCAGGGAGAACTTGCCAGGAATGGACACCAGGGCAAACGTCTGGAGTGTGGAGACAGAGCATCTAGTTTGAGGAAGAGCAAGGCAGAGACAGTGTCACTGGAACATAGAATGGGTGTTTGTCAGTGGGGAGCAGTTGGGTGGAAGAAAACTTGAATAGCAGAGGGAAATGGGGGAAGGACTTTGATTGACCAACAGAGTACCTTAGTTATTTCAACACTTTATCCTGGAAGTGAAAGGGAAGAACTATGACCATTTATCAGTCTATTGGGTAGGGATGGATATGACATGCTCTGAACTTTACAAAGATAAGTTTGATGTATGAGTGGAAGATGGACCAAAGTGGGAAAAGACTTAAGACCAGTGTCTGCATTTATATTCATAACGCTTTTCCCTGTATGTAATGGTATATGTATATGTATGAGTATGAACATATGTATGTATCTCTACATAAATGCAACCGGTGAATCAGTCTAGCTGAGGCATCAAAGCACCCTGAAACAGGGACAGGAAATAGCCTCATCCAGGCAAGTCAGATCCTACTGACACCTTGACCCCCATATTCTCTTAGATTCCAATGAAGGCAGCCCAAAACTCTGAATACAGAACTCTGGGAACTACAGTGCCTCCAAATTATCAACCCCAATTCTAGCCCAACTGGCACAGTCAACATTGAGAGAAAAAACCTGTGGCAAAAGGAATCACTTTGTTTGGAACCATTGGCTGTCACTGCAGACCAACTGTCAACAGACCTGTAAATATGAGAGCCCTAAGAGTGGCTGCCTTGCCTGTATACCAGCCCTCAGTCCTAATGCCAACCAGCCCCCAGCCATCATCTTCGGAAATGACTCCTGAAAAGTGACCAGCTACCCCCAGTAACTGTGAAAAAACTGCCATGCACAGAGCAGAGGAGTTGGCTTAGCTGGGGCAGCAAGACCTCCTAATGGAGAGACAAAAAGCAGCACATGCCAAACCAGCTTACCAACCCTGGCTACCATCTCTCCTCCCACCCCAAAGGTGACAATTCAGTTCCTTGAACTCAATAGCTTTGGGCCTTTGATGCACACAGGCTGTTTGGCAAATGCCGTCACCGAGTTACAGCCATAGCTACTGGACACCTAGAAGAGAAAGGTCTTGCCAGAGAAGTCTTTGAGCCTGTCCCATGGTTTAACATCAAAAAATGTTACAGTTTTGTCACTGGAAATGTCATTAGAAAAGAAGCCTCACCATCTGCTTTGCTGCTGTACTCTAAGGACCACAGGACATGATTCTCACTTGAAGCTGAAGCCTCTTGTACACAATGTCTTCTCCATGGGAATGTGAGCTCCTGGAAAGCAGACCCTGACTCATTTCTCAACTCCTGCCCTCCACACTGAGCTCAGTGCTCTATACATCAAAAGTGCTTAACACATCCCTTTTTCAGTCACGTGTGCCTTCATTAATACATGCACAAAAAGGATGTGATAATATAGAACTGCACCAAGATTTAACTCTGGGGGCAATGTATATTATTTATTTGTGTGTATTATCTATCTATCTACTTCTCTATCTATATCTCTACCTATATATGTGTGTGTTACACAGATAATAGTTATTATGGATAGCTTACCCAACTACATCCTTTTCTTTGGTTATTTTAGTTTTGTTTAATTTAAGTAGCTTGAAAAATCTGCCCTTTGACTTAACTTTGCATTGACCAATTTATAACCACAGGTGATCTTTGAAGTAAAATGCATTGTCGGGTTGTATTTCTGCCCTTGACTTTCACAAGTGAACAAGCTATCTAACTAATTAAAAACTGAAACCTATTGAGAGGATTCATTGGGCTAGGGTCGACTGCCATGATTGGCAGACCCATCACTGCTCTAGGGCAGTTGGCCTAAAAACCTCCAGATGAATGCCAAACAGAGCTACACAGATAAGGGGGATCTTGCAAGTTGTAAATATCTTTTTTTTTTAATGCTTTGTATAAATCAAATAGTGTATTTTTATGGTTTTGCATGAGGAGATTGAAGAAGAAAAGGGTAGAAAACCTGGGTTTGTTAAGAAAATTTACAGTTTTGGACTGAGACTAACCCAGATCATTTAAATTTCATTCCATAGTGCTCTTCTTGTGACTCGAACTGAATTTGATTTATAGTTCATGTTATTCTGAAGAAATAAATTGCCACTCCTCTACTTAAAGCACTTGGTCTTTCTATAACATTCTGCTACCACCAAAAATGTAAAATTGTTGCATTCTAAATAAGTGTCGCATTTCTTGATGTGTTTTCAATTAATCATTAGAAAATTACACTTAAGAAAGTCAGCAAGTAACAGCTCCCACATCACAGCCTAGCAGAGCTTGGCCATGGCTTTCAGCCTCTGTCATGGCAAGATTTTAGAACCTTTCCAAAGACAATTTGGAGACCAGGAAAGAACAGTGTATCTGGAGGTAGAGGATCTGAGCTCTGTTAGCTTTACCACTTCCAACCCCAGGACCCTTCATTGTCCTTTCTCTCAGCATCACTTTTGAAATGTGTACAGGCCTCACTCATTTTACTGAGATTCACAGATGATGTGGTTTATTTTTAATTGAAGGTTTGTGATAACCCTGCATCAAGCAAGTCTATCAGTGCTATTTTTCCAGCAGCATGTGCTTCTATCATGGCTCTGTGTCATATTTTGATCATTCTCACAATATTTCAAACTCTTTCCTTATAAGTATTATTATTATTATCATTATTATTATTATTGTTATATGTATTATGGTGATCTGTGATCTGCAATCTTTGACGTGACTATTGTCACTGTTTTGCGATGCCACAAACAACTCCCACACAAGCTTGGGAAGTTAACTGATAAATGTGTGTGTTCTGACTGTTTTACAGGCCTCCCTTCCCATTTCTCTTTCTCTCCTCAGGCCTCCCTACTCCCTGGGACACAACAATATTGAAATTAGGCCAATTAATAACTCTATAATGGTCTCTTAGCATTCAAGCGAAAGGAAGAACCAATCCATGTGACAAACATTTTAAGAAATGGCCACAGCCACCCAATCCTTCAGCAACCACTACCCTCATCAGTCAGTAGTTATCAACATCAGGGCAAGACCCCGCACCAGCAGAAAGAGGATAATTTCTGGAAGGCAAAGATGACTACTAGCAATTTTTAGGAATAAGGTATTTTTAAATTAAGTTGTATACATTGTTTGTTTGTAAGACATAATACTATTGCATTCTTAATAGACTATAGTATATTGTGAACATAACTTTTATATGCACTGGGAAACAAAAAATGTCGCGTGACTTGGGTTTTGTTTTGTTTCCTAATGATGTTTGCTTTATTGTTTTGGTCTAGGATGTAACCCTGTAATGTCTCTGAGGTATGCTTGTTTGAGGAACCAGGAATAAGGGTATGGGGGAACACTTTAGAAAAATGATCTGCAATGCCCTTTCCTATACCTTAAATGAGGATTCTCTGACCCTGCCCATATCTCTCCTGTCTTAAAAAAAAAGAAGCAAAACAAAACAAAAACAACCTCTCATTCAATTCTTCTATACCCACCATCATCCTATAGTTACTCTGCCACATGTGTCTAAACTCCTTGAAAAGGATATCAAAATTTGGAGCCAAGATGGTGGTACAGAAACAGGAAAACTCCAAGGCTTCCCCCATAACCACCTCAAATACCTATAAAATATGACTCTAAACAAACTTTAGAGCTACAGAATCCACAAAGTGACAGAGAAAAACAAACCTCCTGCTGAAGGCTGCCCAGCAGGTGGACAGGAAGGGTTCATCTCAGCAAACTGGGAACCAAGCCCCGCCCCACGTATGACCATGGTTTAGCACCAGAGCAACCCTGACCAGTGGCTGCAGAGGACTTCTGGAGAGCTGATCACCAGCAGCTGTGGTGGTTTCCAGAAATATCAACGCATAAATACCAAAGAAAATTGAGAGGTCAGTACAGAACTCTGTTGGAACTGGGGGTACAGAGGAATGGGTCCAGACCCTGGTCCAAGAGCTAGAAGTGGTAGAGGTGCAGTGGTCCCACAGCTGCCTCCATGTGACTGCTTCAGAGCTCCTGGGCTGAAGATCCTGGGGGGAGAGGGGGGGGGAAGCAACCATTCAACGGTTAATAGCTTTTGCCTTAACCTGCCTGTTTCTAGATCACTGTCTTAGGTAGAGGTCCTAGGGTGTGTGACAAGTGAGCCAGAGTTTGTGAGGGCTGAAGAGTTGGCACCCTCCTAATAGTTCCAGCAGCTGTCAAAACCCCAGAAATTTGAGATAAAGCTCTCCCTTCTGGAAGCAGAGTTCTACTGTGGAAAAGAGCTCAAAACTCAAGTAATTAAATGGCAACATGAACAAGCAAAGGAAGCAAAGCAAACACAGGAATCCAACTTTAGATTCCTTTTTTGGTGACAAAAAGGATCAAAGCATGGGACAGGAGGAAGATAACACAGTCAGAAGTCCTGCACCAAAAGCTTCCAAGAAAAATATGAATTGGTTACTGGCCATGGAAGAGCTCAAGAAGGCTTTTGAAAATCAAGTAAGAGATGTGGAGGAAAAATTGGGAAGAGAAATGAGAATGATGCAAGAAAATCATGATAAGAGAGTCAACAACCTGACTGAAGAAAATAACACCTTTAAAAATAGATTAACTCAAATGGCAAAAGGGGTCCAAAAAGCCAGTGAGGAGAATAATGCCTTAAAAATCTGAATTTGCCAGATGGAAAAAGAATTTCAAAAGCTCACCTCAGAGAATAATTCCTTCAGAATTAGATTGGAGCAAATGGTAGCTAATGACTTTATGAGATATCAGGATACTATTAAATAGATCCAAATAAATGAAAAAAATAGAAGGCAATGTGAAATATCTGATTGGAAAAACCACTGACCTGGAAAATAGGTCCAGGAGATACAATTTAAAAATTATTGGACTACCTAAAAGCCATGATCAAAAATAGAACGTAGTAGTGATCGCTCCTTCAAGAAATTCTCAAGGAGAATTACCCTGATGTTTTAGAACCAAAGGGCAAAATGGAGGTTAAAAGAATTCAAAGATCACCTCTTGAAAAAGATCCCCCCAAAAAAAACTCCTAGGAATATTATAGCCAGGTTCCAGGCTTCCCAGATTAAGGGGAAAATATTACAAACAGCCAAGAAGAAACAATTAGAATATTGTGGAAACACAATCAAAATTACACAGTAGCAGTTTAACATAGCAGTTTCTATATTAAGGGATCAAAGGGCTTAGAATATGAGATTCCAGAGGTCAAAGGAGCTAGGATTAAAAACAAGAATCATCTACCCAACAAAACTGAGTATGATGTTTCATGGGAAAATATGATGATTCAATGAAATAGAGGACTTTCAAACTTTCTTCATGAAAATGCAGAGTTAATTAGAAAATTTGACACCAAATACAAGAAGCAAGAAAAGTATAAGAAGGTAAACAGGGAAAAGAAATCAGAAGGAATTTATTAAAATTGAACTATTTACATCCCTACATGTAAAAACTATAATTGTAACTTATGAAACTTTTCTCAGTATGAGGATAGTTGAAGGGAATGTAAGTGTATGTGTGTGTATATATACACGTACATATACATGTCTGTATAGGAAGGTATATGGGCGTAAGAATACATATGTAAGTGTGTGTATATATGTGTACAGGTATACATAGACAAAGGACACAGGATCAACTGAATAGGAAGGGATGATATTTAAAAGGTGAAGTTGAGAGGTGAGAGAAGCATATATTGAGAGGAAATGGGGAAAGACAGAATGGGGTAAATTATCTCACATAGAAAAGACAAGAGATAACTGTTTCAATTGAGGGGAAGAACAGGAAGGTGAAAGGGAATGGGTCAACCTTACTTTCATTGAATTTGGCTAAGGGAGGGAATGACATACATACTAAATTGTGTATCTTGCCCTGAAGAAGAGTAGTGGGAAGTGGGATGAGAGGGGGGATGATGGAGGGGAGAGCAGTTTGTGGGGGAGCATAGTTAGAAGCACACATTTTTGAAAAGGGACAAGTTCAAAGTAGAGAATAGAACAAGTGGGGGGCAGGATAGCCTGGAGGGAAATATAGTCTGTCTTTTACAACATATCCACTATGGAAATGTTTTGTGTAATTACACATGCATAACCTATATTGAATTGCTTATCTTCCCAGTAAGGGAGGGTGATGATGGAGGAAGGGAAAGAATCTGGAATTCAAAGTTGTAAAATCACATGTTTAAAAAAATTATTATTATTATTATTATTTGCATTCAACAGAGAAATAAAATATACAGGCACTGGGTGGGGTATGAAGAGCTATCTTGCCCTACTGGAAAGTTGGAGGAGAGATGGGGGAAGGATATAGGAAAGAGCAGATTGGGGGAGGGGTTATACAATGCGATCGCTGTTTTGGGGTGGTGGGTAGGGGAAAGATGGGAAGAAAACTTGTAACTCATAATATCGTGGAAATGAATGCTGTAAACTAAAATAAACATAATATTTAATTTTAAAAAAGAAAAAAAAACAGAAAAGGATATAGACAATACCTGCCATCACTCTCTCCTCTCACTCTCTTCTTAAACCCTTACATTCTAGCTTCTGGTCTCCAAATTTCACCAGCCATGTTCTCTCCAAAGTTACCATCTCTTGGTGCTGAATCCAGTGGCTTCTCCCTCTTCATTCTCCTGGACTTCTATGCAGCCTTTGACACTTTTGACATCCTCTCATTCTTGATACTCTCTTTTCTATAGATATTCAGTCATCACTCTTTCCTTATGCTCCTCCTACTTACCTGATCATTCCTTCTCAGTCTCTTTGTCTGGATCTTCATCCAGATCACACCCTCTAACTGGAAGCATCCTCCAGATCTCTGTCCTGGACCTCTTCTCTTTTGCTATTTTACTTAATGATCTCATCAGTTTCCTTGAATTCCATTATGATCTCTGTGTTGATGATTACAATATTCCTATCCTGCTTACCCCCAGTTGCACATGGCCAACTGCTTTTAAAACACCTTGAATTAGAATTTCAGTAAGCATCTTAAACTCCTAGTATCTGAAGCAGAATTCCTTCTCTCTCTCTCTAAACTGCCCCCACCTTCTTTCTTTTCTGTTAATATAGAGGGCAACACCATCCTCTCAGACCCTCAGACAGACATTTTGGGAGTTGTCTTGGATTCTTCACTATCCCCTGCCCTCCCATCCCATGTGTTGACAAGGCCTGTTGGTTTCATCTGTGATGTCTCTTGAATATACCCCTTCTATCTTCTGCCAATGAAAGTGCCCTGGTGCAGACCCTTATTATCTCATAACTAGAGCACTGCATTAGCCTGCTAGTGGGTTTGCTTGCCTAAAACCTCCCTGAACTCCAATTAGTCCTCCATCACGTCACTAGTGATTTTCCTAAAGCAGGGATTCAATCATGCTGCCTGAACCTCCTCCCCAGACACAATGTCACATATATGCACATACTAAACTCCAGTGGCTTTCCATCGCCTTCAGGGTCTAGTATAAAGCCTCTGTTTGCCATCTGTAACCTTTCCTAACCTAGTCCCTGTCCACCTTTGCTAGACTTTTTACATTTTTCCTCCTCAGTAGCCTACTGACCCTGATGCCCCTAACTGTTCTGTGGCCAAAATACTCCAGTTCTCTGTTCTGGGCATTTTCTCTCACAGTTCCCCATTTCTGGAATGTTTTCCCTCCCTCATCATCTCTGCCTTCCAGATTCCTTGGCTTCCTTTACGTCTCAATTAAAATCCAACCTTCTACCAGAAGCCATTCTCATTCACTCTCAATTCTAATTCCTTCCCTCTGTTTATTATGCCCAAATTATCCTATATAAACCTCGTTTGCATATGTCTTTGCTTCTCAGTTCCCCAATTAGACTGCATGCTTCTCAAAGGTGGGAACCAGGTTTTCATTTTTTAGTCTCTTTTTGTATCCTCAGTGCTTAGTACAGTGTCTAGCACACATGAGGCACTTAATAAATGTTTTTTGATTGAATGATTGATTACTGACTCCAGGTCCAGCTGTCTATCCATTGTGTAATCTCACTGCAAAGAACACTGAAATCAGAGTCACAGTATAAGGGATTATAGTTGAGATCTGCTCTTATTACCCAGAAAGCCATTTTGTCTAGGACTTAATCTTCTTATCTGTAAAATAGGACAGGGTGGCTACATGAGCATCTAGTTTCAAATCCATGGTCTCCGTTTCCTGACTCCAGGCATTTTCACTGGCCATGCTCCATGCTTGGGATGTTTTCTGTCCTCCTGTCTGCCTTGTTGGCTTCTTTCAAACCCCAGCATAAATCACCTTCAAAAGAAAGCAGTTCCCTCTCTCCATTAATCTGCTGCTTCCTCTCTGTTGGCTATCATTTATTCGGCAGAGAGCTTTTTGTCCATTGTTTGCTTGCTGGTTCCCCACACTGGGTTATGAGCTCCTTGACAGGAGTGACAATGTTGGGAGTGAAGGGGTTCAGCAGCCATGCTGTTCCAAGGACTCTTTGGGAGAGGTGTTCTTTCTACCTCCCATGGAGAGGTTTCTCACCTGTCCCCTGGAACACTGAGAAACCTGTGCCTTGGAAGCCCACTTGTCATAGGAATCAAAGGCCACCACACGGAGTCAGTTCTTCTGGTTTTCTCTTAGCAGCTTGAAATATTCCTGGAAATACTTTCATTTAACCAGAAGAAAAAAAAAATGTCCTCTTCACTGTCACTGGGCAGAATTTGTTGTTCTTAACCTAATGCGGCAGTTTAAATGTGAATGCAATGTTTTCCCCATGTCGCTCTTTTCCAGGGTTAGCCATTTTCATTTGAATTGTCATATTCTCGGGACAAGTTCTATTTGAGGGCCAGTCGCAGAACACACAGCCCAAGTTATTATAGCCTTGACGTTCGATTTTTAAGGCAGTCAGCAAACCGAAGGAAAGATGCTTAGGAGGGAGGAAACTGGTGAACTGGACTTTCAAAGGGGACAAGTTACCTACGCTTACTATTTTTTTTTCTTAATTAAAGACAAGGAGACATCCCATAGTCACGTCAGAAAGCAGAATAGCTTGTTCTCAGCAAAAAATGAATGCAGAAGTAAATTGGTGGCCTGGCCACTGACGGCCCAATCATGGCTTGTATTTCTAATTCTCCCTCTATCTCTTATCTCTGCCATCTTTACCCCTCTCTCTGTATCTTTATCTATCTGTATATCTCTTTCCATCCCATACCTATAGCCATATCTAGCTAAAATTTTCTATGTATATATCTCTAGATGCATATGTGTATTTATGTCGGGGGGGGGGGGCCGAGAGTACACCCACACACATTCATTATATAAAAAAAAGCATATTAACTTTTCTAGCGAAGATTCAAAGCTAGGCCTTCCAACTCAAAAGTCTTCCCACTATTCCACAGTCTTCACCAACTGTTTGGGGATGTGAAAGGATAGAAGATGTGGAAAATTATGAGCAAAACAGTCTATTTCCAACTCAAAATTTGCAAGGTGAAATTCAAATCCAGCAGCATATGTGAAATGGTCCTGCATCTGTGAAGTTCTCTAGAGTTCAGAGGAGATCCTTTGGCATCTCCCTCTGCTGTACTGATGACCACTGCTGCATGCTTTCTTCTCTTGTGAACATGTCTCTGCTCTGCCCTTACACACATTCTGCAGAGGGAATCCATTCAGCATTCAGTGGCCTTCCTCTGGGTCTCTCAACCTGCTTGTGTTCTTGCTATGTGACCAACTCACCTCCTGTCTTGGTTATTCTTCATCACCATTAGGGATTTTATTCCCATTATCATAATCATTGCCTACCTTCCTAAGTACAGCAAAGTAAATTTTGCCCAGGGTGTAGGGTCAATAACAGTAGAGATAATTAGGAAAAACCGCTTACGAGCTAAGGTGCCAATCTCTTTTAATTTTAATCTCTATAGTAGACCATAGTAGAAAGAATATCGGTCCCAAAGTTACCAGATCTGGATTTAATTCCTTTCTTTTACAAATACCCCCCACGTGAATGTGGACAATCCCCTCAACCTTAAGTTACCTCAGTTTCCCCCTCTGTAAATTAATTTAAAATGCAAGTCAATGTCAAAATAGTCGGTATCATTATATGACCTCTGTGTTCCATTCCAACTCCAGATCTATGATATTATGGCAAAATAAGGAAGCCAGATGTTTGGGATACATCTCAGTCACTCAGTCTGCAGAAGATCTCTCAGATTATTTATTACAGTGACACCACACTTGTTGTTCTTGGAATCAAATAAATATCAAAAATAAACATTTCTGGTGTCCATATCAATTCTCTAGCCACTTTCAATGACTTATGGCACTCTGCAGATGTTAACAACCCATAGTGAAAAGAAGCATCTTTGTTGGATACAAATTTATATCTCTAGAAAACCCACACACATATGCATATATATGTATTATGTATATACATATATATAATTTTTATACTAGAGATCGTATACACAAATACACAGAATTATGGACAAATACACACACAAACACACACACACACACACACACACACACACATTCTCCTTCAATCAGAGAGAGCATCTGCCCTCTTTCAAATGAGAAGAGCTGGTAACAGGCTTATCACTCTTTTAGCCAGACCCTATAGGGTACCTGGATAGATAACTGACCTGAGGAAAAGGGGTTTCCATTTAAGAAGGAGGTGTATTGATTAGACATAACTCAGGCATATGTTGGAGAGAATGTCACTCATTACACCTGCAAACTGTAAATCTTTCATGAATTTTGGATAAAAAGAATCCCTCTGAATCTGACAGTGATGCATCTCCTCAAGCCATTTTTCAGCTTTTATTCCATTATTACAAATCAGAGAAAACATTTTAAAATCCATTTCAAAGAAAGAAGCATGACAATATCCGTGAATTAATACTTAACTTTATATATAGATCTTGAGTGAGGAATTGCAGGATACTTATAAAATAAATTAAGATATGCTAAGGTCTCATTCATTTGGACTTTACTGTGTCAGGGTTGGGACAGATTCAGGCTTAGACTGTTTGATTTTCTTCAAGAATATGGTGTGAAATCTCCCATTGGCAAAACTTTAGGGACTTCTCATGAAAACAATGGGATTTTAATCCAAATTCAATACTTTTGAAAAAGACAATACATTAAAGATTCTACTTCCCCTAGGTTGTGTCTTAATTCTAGTAAGTAAATTTTCTTTATACATGTTTCTTATGAAATGGTGATGATGAGGCCTTTCTGGCTTTCTGGATGTAGCTTTTCTTGGGAAGGCAACATCTGTGCTAGATATTTCCCATTGTCGTCTCTGCCCCCTTTGTCTTTTTCTTTAATCATCTATACCTGGAATCTTCCATGTTAGAAACTTTTTGCTTCAATCAATCATATTATTCTGCCCTCTCTTTTTCCATGTAACCGAGTGGATCTGATGCATGTTGTGGTAGACACAGGAGGCACCCTGCTTGCACTCAGAAGGAAAAGGCAAATTTTGAATAACAACAGATGTGGCCCAGGTGACTTATAGGATCATCTTGGGCCCTCCCTTCCTGCTGTGGCCTGATACTTTGGGGTCTGAGGCCCTGGATGTCTCACATCCCTGCTTGCATGGATTCCTTTTCTGCTCTTATCTGCACAAGTTTGATCATGTTGGTTCTTGCCCCAATTTGTGAAGTGGTCTGCCATCCTTTGTTGTCCCTGCTTCTTTCTCAGAGCCCCTACAGAAATGTCAGGAATTAAGTCTCCTATTCTTCTGATGTGTGAGTTAAAATATGCCAAATTAAGGTCTATTGATTGGTCACTGGCCAGACCAAATCTTTCCTGAAGCCCCCTTCAAGACATAAGCAGTATTGAGGGACTTCAACAGTAATGCAAATCAATTAGGAATTATCAGTGATTTTATTTTTGTTAGTAGTGAATACTTGTCAGTATGCATAAAGTATACATAAAAGTAATGAAGCTGAGTTTCTTTTTAAAAATATAATTTAAAATTAGCTTGAATGCACATTATTATTCTATATTCCACTGACAGTGATCAATAATATAACATAGCTTTCACAGTTTCCAAAGTGATTAAATAATGATAAATGTTATACATAAATATATGTTTATATATATATGTGTGTGTGTGTGTGTGTGTGTGTATGTTACATGTAAAATCAATTCTTCCCAAATTCGCTTCCAACACTTTGATCCATGACACCACCTAGCTGACTTTATTCC
>CM053586.1:360054900-360081639 GCA_028646515.1 Pseudochirops corinnae
GAGTCCTATTCCATGGGTATTTTGGGGTGGCTATGTGAGAGGTGCGATATATTGCTGCTGCTACGCCGCCATCTTGGCTGCGCCCCCAGGAATTATTCTTTTCAGTGAGCTTTTGAGATTGTGTTTCCATCTGGCAAATTCGGCTTTTGTAGGGCATTCTTCTTCTCACTGGCATTTTGGACCTCTTTTGCCATTTGAGTTTTTTTAAAGGTATTATTGTCTTCAGTCAGGTTGTTGACTCTCTTTTCATGATTTTCTTGCATCATTGTCATTTCTCTCCCCAATGTTTTCTCCACTTCTCTTATTTGGTTTACAAAATCCTTCTTAAGCTCCTCTATGGCTTGTAACCATCTACATTTTTCTTGGAAGCTTTTCGTGTGGGAGTTCTGACTGTGTTGTCTTTCTCCCATTCCATGCTTTGATCCTTTCATTCCCCAAAAAAGGAATCTAAAGTTGGATTGCTGACCTTGGGTTGCTTCCTTTGCCTGCTCATGTTTCCAGTCAATTAACTTTATTTTTGAGCCACAGAAGATCTCTGCCTCCCAGGTGTCAGCTTTGTCCCAAATTGCTGGGATTTTCACAGCTGCCAGAGCAATTAGCAAGCCCGTTGTCTCTGCATGCCCCATGGTGGGAATATATTAGAAGAGATCTTTTTCAGATCTTTGTTGGATAAGATGGCTGCTGAGGTCCTTTACAACTAGTAATGCCTAAAATGTCTTACATATTTTTATCAATCAATTTGGAAAAAGTACTGACTCCCATTTATCTACACTGCTCTTTCTTTCATTGTTTCCTTTGTTTTGTTTCTAAATACTGAAAATGAATTCATAAACATAAAGAAACCACTGGTCAAACTCATTAGTTCTACATTGATTAGTATTTTTTTTTAATTGAAGTTCATTGATTTATTTTTTTCCCTAAAATTTGCTAAGTGAAAATGATTTTTAAAATTTTCTTCTGGATGACAGTGGGATAGAAATGTCAATACTTTGCCAGTGTTACATCTATTCATCCATCTATAGGTCTGTATCAAGTCCCAGTTATTATTCAGGAAGTGAAATGGTCAGGATATTTATTTTTTTAGAATTAGAACATCTAGTACTTATCATGACTAAATCTTTCTTTTGATTTTGTTTCTCCCCACACATATTTGAAATATAAACCACAATATAATATTAAAGGTATTCTCCAAGAAACAAATTACTCATCTTTGCCATGAATTGAAGAAAATAACACACATTTATAGCTTTTATGGAATGACATGAAATTGCCCTTCCACTCATCACTGAGGGGGAGGTAGGTATAGTGTTCCAACTAGTCTTTAAGAGCTTTATTTTTATTCTTCTACTTCATTGATGAGACTCATTTTGTAATCACTCATGTGGTGTTTTTTGTTTCCTTTATGTTTGCTTCCTTCTTTATTTTATATTTCTTTTTCGTTGGGTCAGTAGCAATGGAAGTATGTTATGATCCTTCAGAATATGTTTGCCGATCCATCTTATAGATACAAGATATCTCAATATATCAAGTAAAGAGTTAAACCCTTGAATGAATGGTGATCTATTTACTTCCCCACTTGTACATAGATAGAAACAGAAATTAGATTCATGATTTCATTCTTTCTGGAAAATTCAAAGAAGAAAACTTGCCTTTAAAAACTCTGGGTATAGCTTAATATCTTCTCTACATCTTGTAATCTTGAAACAGCTGGCTGGAGTTGTGAGAAGTTAAGTGATTTGCTCAGTTATACAGCTTCTATGTGTAAGAAGTGTGATTCAAGCCTAGGTCTTCTTGGCTCTGAATCTACTTCTCCAATTATCGTGCCATTCTGCTTTCCTGCTTTCTCTGAGTTAAAAATAAAGTAAGACATGAGTGAAGTGAGCAGAACCAGGAGAACATTGTAAGAGTAACAGCCACAGTGTGCAATGACTGACTTTGATAGACTTAGTACTTCTCAGCAATACAATGATCCAAGATAATTACAAAACTCTCATGTTGGAAAATGGCATCCACATCTAGAGAAAGAAATATGGAGCCTGAATGCAGATTGAAGCAGACTATTTGATCTCTTTTTTTAATGTTGTTTTGATTTATTTTATTTTATTTATCATGGTTCCTCCCATATTTTCTAATTCTTCTATGCAACATAACTATAGTGAAAATATGTTTAAGAAGAATATATATGTAAAACCTATATCAGATTGCATACCATATTGGGGAGGGTGGAATGGAGAGGAGGGAGAAAATTTAGAATTTAAAATCTTATGGAAGTGAATATTGTAAACAAACAAACAAAGAAATTACATATAGAGAGACAGAGAGAGAGAGAGAGAGAGAGAGAGAGAGAGAGACAGAGAGAGTAAACAAGACAGACCCCAGGTAATTTTAATGGTACCTTGTTCCTTCCCCTCTCCTGATTTGCATTCCTCGAACCAAGAAGATGCTCATCCAAATATTGTCCAATCATTCAGTCATACTGAAGCCTTCATCACCACATGGACCACAGCATGCCACTGCTATCAATGGGGCTTTTTTGGCAAAGATATTGGAGTGTTTCACCATTTCCTTCTCCAGCATCCAAACATGCAGTGATCTAAAATTGTATAAATAATGGCCATTTTGACAGATGAGAGAATCAACAGACTCATAGACATTGGTCAAGGATATAAGAACAGATTTCATAAATTAAGAGTCAGTCATCGATTGAACCAATTCTTTCACCATTGTTTTCTAACTTGCTCACCCTCCTCAAGCAATCTTAATATTTTTTTTTTTTTGGCTTTTTGGAGGATGGAAGGTAGGGCAATTGGGGTTAAGTGACTTGCCCAAGGTCACATCGCTAGTTCTTGTGTTAAGTCTGACACAGGATTTGAACTCAGGTCCTCTTGACTCTACAGCGAGTGCTCTATTCACTGCACCACCTAGCCACCCCAAGGAATGTTAATTCTTAAAAATCACAAAACATAGAAAGGGAGAAAACACAATATGATATGCCTTCCTCCTCTATTCATCATTGCCTTAGAATCACTAGAAATCAAAGAAAAATGGTGAAGCTTGATCAAGAAACCTCATAAAGGGGACTTATCTTATATCTACACAGAAAGTCAAATGAGAATCTATTTATATGCTACTCTGTCTCATGAACTGACCTTGGAATATTGGCATTTACATGGTACAAGTGACTGCCTTGAAACTTGAACTACAGATATGGCTGATTTTTTTTTTTTTTTTAGAATCTCCTGGGGGTAAAAAAAAAAAAAAAAGCAGTCTGGCTTTCTTTGGCATTTTATGAAATGCTGCACCTGCACCTTACAGTAGAAAAGGAAGAGGAAAAAGAAATGTCTTACTAGAATACATGCATGATTGTTTGCTTTAGTTTCCGCTATAGTTTCTCTCTGCTGGTTCTGGTGTGTGTATGTGTACTAGCAAAGGTATCCAGTAATCATCTGTTTGGAAAGCATTGACTACTTAATGGTGTAAGATGGCCTGGGGATGTATGGTAATGTCTCCAATATCCCCCCAAAACCATTTGTACTTGATATTGGGTAGTGGGGTTGTGAAGAAGTGAGGAAGAGAGGATTAAAGAACCAAAAAAAATGCTTATAATGTTTTGAAAACTATGCTAATCACTGTTAATATAAAAGGAAACAAAAGTAGTCACTTCCAGCAAGATCTCATATTTTATGAGGGCAGAGAGCAATGTTTAACCTGGAAGTGAGGAGCTTGAATTGTGAATACGTAGATAGAGAGAGGAAAAGAGAGACAGAGGCAGAGAGAAAGCCATTTCCAGGGGCATCTGACTCTTTGACCCCATTTGGGGCTTTCTTGGCAAAGACGTTGAAGTGGTTTTCCATTTGCTTCTCCATCTTTTCTGTAAGATGGGGCTAATATTGGAATTCCCTTATACGTATTCAGTGAAGATTATGATTTAAAAATGTAAAGCACCATTTTAAAATGCTGGCGTTTTGTATTTGTTTGTTTGCTTCTTCCTTGAAGAATCTGAAGTCTTTCTTAATACTGGGAAGCAATGCAAAGGGAAGGGACCTCAGAGGACTGAAAGTGAATTCTAGGACTTACCATGTCTGGGACCATGAGCAAGTGATGAACCTCTCAGGGCCCCAGTTTAGTGATCTATGAAGTTAGGTTTAGAACATGACCTCTATGGCCATTCCAACGTTAAATCCAAATGAACTTTCAAACTAAGATTCAAAAATCTCTTGGTACTAAGCTACCCAGCTTTCCTGTGTTTTTTAAGCAGAGTGAGGGGAGGCACACAGTGGGGTGGAAAGGTGACAAAGGCAGTAGCTGCCCAACTATAGTGACAAGCAGCCATAGAAACAGAGTGACCACAAGGGAGGAGATCAGAATACCATCAATTAGAATAGCAGATATCAGAGAAGGTTCATGTGATGGGCTCAGCCCTCCCTGAATATTTAATGAGGACCTACTATGTGTTAGTCAGTGACCTCGAAGTGGTGCAGTCCACAGAATACAATAGCCCTGCCCTCAAAAGACTTACTGTATAGTGTAGAGCTAAGGCCCACTTAGCTGGACAAGCTCTGAGATGCTTGTTGAATTCCTACACAGCACAGTCCTGGATGCTCCTAATTGTAAACCCGAATCACCAAGAAAAGACAGAACCCTGCTTTCTATCGCATGTTCACTATGACAGAGAAATTGGTGACAGTGTGTCACAGTGAAAATAACACAATTGTGGAGTCAGAGTTGGGTTCAAATCCCACATCTTTTACCTTTGTGATCTTAGGTGAGTCACTTGGCTTCCCTGGGCCTCAGTTTCCTCATCTGTAGAATGAGGGAGAGCGAGTAGAAAACATCTGTGACCCCTTGCAACTCTAGGTATAGGATTCTAAGGTTTGCGTTAGTGTGATTTATTTTATTGAAATCAGGATATTAATAGAGTAAGCTTCAGTTATCTGGAAGACTTCAGAGAGAGAGCATGGTACCCAGCCAGCCAGAGTTCAGCAAGGTTGAGGAAGATGCAGTGTGTAGTAAGCCTGTAGGCAGATGGAACCTCTATGAAAGCACGTAGACAAGAGGAATGGGCAACTCTGGAAATCATAAGCTATATATTTCCCCAAACACCCTTTGGACTTTGTAACTCCAAAGAGTAAATATCGAACGGAAATGAAGGTTTTCAAATGGAAATAGAAAAAAAAAATGTTTGAAGCAGGAGGCCAAACAAATGTTTGCTTTAACTGCGACCAAATATCCCCTAAGGTTTTACAAATGCCCACCCATGCTGGCTGTTGCTCCATTCTCCCTTAACTCCCCATCGAGTTCACTATTGTTCAGGATCGTTTGTGACATTTCGGCTGTAGCCTGGTGGAACATTTACAAAAATATCTGTGCCATTAGGACAGCCTGTGTGTTTTTAAAATGTTACTTAAAAAAAAAAAAGATGCATTCAGTCAGGTTTGAAGAAATGAAAATACATGAAATCAAAGGCATCCCATGTCTTGTCCGACTAGAAGCAGGCTTTTCATTGACTGCCATGGATTGATCAGCATAGACATGAAGCAACGCAAGATGGAAAAGGGAATGGGAACAAGAATCATGCAGAAGGGAGTGGGATGGCATCTAAAACACTTACAGGCATGCTTCCTGGTCACATTCAAACCCTGCTGCCTTCACACTGGTTCTTTGCCTCCTCTAGCTTCTATTGGATTTCCCACACCTCGAACCCTGGGCTCACATGCATGAACTTTCACATGATCTCAGATGTAATCAGGCTTTCATTATACTTTTTATGGGGGGGAGGAGGGAAGGCAAGGCAATTAGGGTAAAATAACTTGGCCGAGGTCACACAGCTTGTAAGTGTCAAGTGTCTGAGGCTGCATTTGAACTCAGGTCCTCTTGACTCCAGGGCTTTTGCCCCATTCACTGCACTACCTAGCCTATCAGTATACTTTTTGACCAACTGCAGATAATGCTTCAGACCCCTGCTTATGTCTTCTGCATCCTTCCGCTCCTCCAACTGTAGCCCCACTAGAGGAACTGCCTTCCCCAACTCGAACACAAAATCCTCAAGGAAAAGAAATGTCTTATTTTTTTTTTTGTATCCCTGATATTTAGCACAATATGTTTAATAATTGTTTTCCTCCCATTCATGGATATTTTTGGTGGCTAGTGGTTTTTGGTATAGGTTACAATGTGTGACCTGGTACACTATTTCTTACAATCCCAGATTTGGGGTAAAGAGCTCTAAGGTCACTGCAATAGTGAGGTCATTTATATATTCCATTACATACATTAATACATTCAAATAAAGCATTCCCCATAGTGTACATTCAGTCTCATCTTATAGGCTTCTAATATCCTAATAATAAAGTACTTACAACCTCTCAAGACATTGTTACATTATTGTTGCTGCTGCTGCTGCCGATGGCAATAGTGCACTTTTAGATGGAGCTTCAGGGCTTTGAAAATACATTAAAATATCATTTCATGTGAGCCTGCCAATGACCCTAGGCTCTCAGTGCTAGTATTGGCCTCATTTCACAAGTGAGGAAACTGAGGCAAATCGAGGGTGTGATTTGGTCAGGGTCACCTCTTCAGACACTGGAGTCGATTCATTACATTGTTAGATTTTGCTAAAGAGTAAGAATTTTTTTTTTCTTTATATGTCCTTACAACTGAAATGCTGTAACTTTACTTCTTAGTCCCACTTTTATCCTTCAAAACTAAACAGAATCAATCTAAGAGATTTTTCACTTGCTGAGCTTCTAGACATTTAAAGCAACAACCTGTCCTCCCTTAGTTATCCTCAGGGAAAAATAAAAAACCCCTCCCGTCCCGGCCTTGCCCAGATTGCCCTGAACCAGGATTTTTAATTCTTTCCATGGTCATGGGGGCACTCCTTTGGACTCACTCTGGCTTGTAAATGACTCTTCTGAAATATGGCTTCTAGAACTCACCATGTCTGATTGTAGCATTCTCCTAGTCAGTTGTCTCCCTCTTACTTCTAGAATTCAAAATCTTCTGTTGTTCACATAAAACCTGTTTAACCTAACCCCATCGCACCCCTCCAGCCTTATCACCTGTTATTCTCTTTGATTTCTACAGCAGTCCCACAAACATTCTCTCTTACTGTTTCTTATACATGACACTTCACGTACATAGTTCTTGTTGTGGACAAGGTTCTTTGCTAAGTGCTTTACAAGTTATCTCATTTGGTCCTCTAACTTCCCTGGGAGCGTCCTGCTATTTATTCCTATTTGACAGATGAGAGAACTGAAGCCAACAGGGATTAAGTGACTTGCTAAGTCACACAACTGGTAACTGTCAGAGGCTGGATTTGAACTCAGGAATTCCCAACTCCAAGGTTAGTACTCTACCTATTGCTCCACCTGGCTGCCTCAGTGTCTCTTTTTGGTGGTGGTATTGCCTCTTCCCAATGTTGATAATTGACTCATCTTAACTTCTTTCTCCTTGAATACTTGTTTTCTTTCAAGTCTCACTCAAGGAACTGGCAGAAGCCACTTAGCTCAAGCTTAAGCAGAAGAAAACTTTCTTCATCCCCACAATGTTGAGTGTCTTTCTCTGACCCTTGTCATTTTGTACAAAATGAAATATTTTTGTGTTTTCTATTTTGACTAGATTGAAAGATTCTGGAAGGCAGGAACTCTTCCCTTATTTTATGCACTTTAGTCATCAGTATTATTTGTGTCCAAGCATTTCTAGCAGGCAAGGTATTGCTGGTTCTAATTTTATTTTGCCATTTTTTTTGTCAAAATACAATATTTTGTATTTCTGATACCAATGCAATAAGCAGAGAGACTTACATTGCCATTATCAAATCAAGGCTTCCTCCCTCAAGTACCACCATCTCATGTATTTCTGAAAATTAGAGTTGCAGTCACATCACACTTACTGGGGTGCTCACCGTGGTTCCTATCAGACTTTCTCACCTACCACAGCCATGTACAAGGTTCACTGGAAACCATCCAAGCTCATATTCCATGAATAAGCTTCTTGATGGTGATGCTGGTTTGGTTTTGAGGGGAATATCATTATCATCATCCTCATCCTCATCATTAATGTTGGTTGTGGTAGTGGTGCTTTTGTTGTTATAACTAGAATGAGAATTGTACTTGTTATATGAAAATATATATTTATTTGATTAGTTTGCATAGTGAAGTTAATCATGCAGGTAATAATTCAAAGTATAAAAATTACCCATCCATCAATGTCTTTATTCAATAAGTATTTATTGAATGTCAAATGATACTTTAAATTTATATAGTTCTCCACAATTTTTCAATTTCGTGGATGGAGTCTCTGTCTTCAAGTGCATGAAATATTACTGGTTTTCTTATTGGTCTCAGACAGGAAAATTAAATACAGTGAGTAGAAGTGGAGGAAGGCTGGTATCATTATGGCAAAAGGATACTTTAACTAATCTTGCTCTACCCAGGAATGAGCTAGCCTCTCTCAAATAATCAAATGAAATTATATTTGTCAAGCACAGAACAGCATAGCATCTAGCACATAGTAGGTGCTTAATAATTGCTTTTAACCCTCCATTTTCCCTTCCCTTTTTAACTCTTACAGGTTTTCTAGTAAAGGCTACATCCTCACTGTTTACAACAAAGTTACAACACACAGTGATTTTCTGGATGAGTTCAATTAGATGTCTTCTAAGATCTTTTTCAACTCTAAGATTATATGTGAAGTTAAAAACATATTAGTTTGGTTGAAAGGCAATAGATACTCTTTCTAACTGTGGACATTACAGAAGGCTTCATATAGAAGGTGATCTTTACATTTGGCCTTGAAGGATAGAGAGAATTTTGAGAGGTGAAGATGGATGAAAATCCTTACAAAGTGATAGGAATAGAAGAAGCCAAGACATGGAGATGTGAAAACATAAATTGTGTTTGGAAATGTTTGACTAGGGCAAAGCAAGTGTATGAAAAGGAGGCAAATGGATTCTTAGAAAGGGATGTTGGGGTCAAATGGTAGAGGAATGGGAATGCCAGTGAACACAAGTCAACCCAGATGACTAAGTAAAGGGAAGCTACACCACATGCTATAGTAGGAGATGCATTGACCCTGAAGGCTGAGAACCTGGCTTCAAATGCTACCCTTTAGTAAAATGGGAGGATTGTCTCATAGTAGGTGACTTCAGAGGATTGCTGTAACTCTAAATGGTAGCAATTTTAATTATAAAGTATTGGATAAATAAGTAAGCTTGAAGATGGGAGAAAAATATAGGAATTTATATTTTTTAATTTCTCAGAAATGTATTTCTTTATATAAATTATGAAAAATGAAATTTTCCAATCCCTATGTTACCTGTGTAGATGTGCTGACAATTTCCTTTGAAATATAAGTAGGGATACATGATAAAAGTCATCGAATCCATATTAAAACATCTCCCTCATAAAACAATGAGTTCTCTGCTCGAGCAAAACCTTGATTAGCTATTGTTTTGAAGCATCATCTTTCTTGTTTGAATGTTTTAATTTCAGGCATTTTAAGAAAGGAAACCAACACTTGGAAATTGTTCTCATCTTTTTAAAATGAGAATTAATTAGTGAAATAATTTTGCTTTCACTTTCAAAATTATTCAACTTTTGCCAGCCGTTTGAAAAAAATCTCAAATCTAGAATTTTTTTTTCTTTTTTTTTTTTTTTTTCGGAAAAGCAAGTTGCTAAACAGCTTTTTCCCTTTGGACATTTTCTTTGATAGAAACTCAAACCACAAACAGGGCTTGAATTCTGATTGGATTTTTTTTTTTAACACAACAAACATCAAGTGTCATATGTTGTTTTAAAAGTTGTTAGATGCCTGTGTCTGGGAGTATTGTGTGTTCCATTTTACTCTTTAAAGAGGTATGTCAATTTCAGTGAAAATTATGGAGAAATAGTCCTTTGTTTCTTTGAATGCCTACTTTTGATTTGGTTTTGTTATACATATAACGATTCATCTGTGCTCATTTTCCCACAGGCAAGACAACTACATGCTCCCTCTCAACATCCTAGGGGTAAACTTGAGGACTGGAAGTTTCTTTAATGTTATTACCTCAAATCCCAGTTCTGATCTGTTTTACCAACTGTTAACTGCAAATGATTATCTCTCCAGTTCTATTTAACCAATTGTCATTAATTAATTTTTTCAAAGGATCATTTACTAGGAAGATATTGAATAACCAGCAACTCAAATATTTGCCTGATGTTCCTACCACCTGTATTGGGTGATGCAGCTACCTGATTTAAATCACCATTCTCACCACCTGTGTGTGGTGGTGAAACATGCTGATCTAGGTTGCCTTAGTTTCTGTTAAGGATGGGCTCAAACTTCAGTGAGCTCAAACTAAATTTCTACATGGGCTCCCCCTCAGCAAGATCACATCCATGTCCAGCGTAACCAGTGCATAGACAAGTTCGCATCTCTGTACTGCTGGTGGATTTGTGTGGACCTAGGAGGGAGGGACTGTCTCTTAGAACCACCTTTGCCTTCAGTACTGGCCTGGACTCCAATCTCTGATCTCAGACTTCCTACAGATCCCTCTCCTTTCCTTTAGAACAGTGGTTCTCAACCTTCCTAATGCCACAACCCTTTAATACTCGTATGTTGGCGTATCTGGACATATCTGCATGTCAGCGGACCCACCTGGAGATGGATAGAAGAGCATTATCTCAGTTCCTAAGACCATCATAAATACATGTTTTCTGATGATCTTAGGAGACCCCTGTGAAAGGGTTGCTAGACCCCCAAAGGGGTCACAACCCGCAGGTTGAGGACCACTGCTTTAGAAGCTCATCAAGGCAGTCATCATCAGTCTCCATTCCCTAAGGGCAGGACAGAACAAATAAAATGAAGTTATACTAAACAACTTACATTCACAGGCCCTAACTGACTAGTGCCTTGAGTTCAACCAAATATTGATTATAGCCTTTGAACAACACCTTTGTCTGATGGTGAGCAGACCCAAACCAGTTATAGAATATCAGGGAATGTTGCAAATTGGAGATCTGGATCCTTCTCCTGCACATACTCAGACTTTTTGAAAACCAAATCCTTATCCTTTTTGGGGACTGCCTCAACCTTTCCTATCACCTTCACTCCCACATTATAGAAAATTATGAATGAAATTTAAATTTACATAATCACATTTAATTTTTTAGTAAAGAAGAAACAAACCTGAATGTGATATATTTTTGAATGGTGGCATACTATGGTTTTGAAGAATTAAAGTTAAAGATCAATAGGGAGACAAACAACAGGTTTAAGCAGGTCAAAACACATTACAGAATAGATGTTTAGGAAGAGAGTTAAGGAAGTAATTAGAGCAAGGATGTGGGGAGAGGAGATTGGGAAAACTAATGGGTAGTCTGACTTACTTGTTATCTACCCAATGGCAAGAAGTTTAGGGAGAAGATGTAGTATTTATGTGGTATAATGGATGGAATTCCCATCTGCTCCCTTAGTGTTCACCCAGGGTCAGGAAATGTAGAAGATGGCCACTAGAATGTGTTTGGGAAGGATGTCCTATTGCATGAGGATAAGCATTAGAAACAAACAATATGGCAGGTATGGGCAGGCTCATAGGATCAGAATCTTAAAGGGAGAGCAGGGACACTTCTAAGACCATCTAGTGATCTGCACCTCTAACCATGCCACACCCCTACTCAATAAACTGCAGATGCTTTCTATCACCTACAAGATCAAATTTTTAAAAAGCCTATGGAATTCAAAGTCTGTCACAGCCATTCCCCTTCTACCTTCCCAGTCTTCTTACCCCTCATACCCCATCACACACTTTGTAATCCGTGGGCCCTGGCCGCTGGGCTGTTCTATTAAAAGACATTCCATTCCTCACTTCCAGGCATTTTCTCAGCTGTTTCCCATGCCTAGAATACTCTCGCTCCTCATCTCTATTTTCCTGACATCAAAACCCAACTAAAATCCATCTTTTTCAGGCAACCTTTCCTAACCTCTCTTAATTCTAACATCTTCCCTCTGGTAATTATTTCCTGTTTATTCTTTATGGAGCTTAGTTGCATATATTTGTTTGTTTGGAGGGTCCCCCATTAGGTCCTGTGTTCTTTGAAGGTACAAGCCATCTTAGGGCTCTTTTTTTATTGCCAGCACTTGGTATGGTGCCTGGAACATAGTAAGTACTTAATAAATGTTTCTAACCAACTGACTGGATGATCTATATCATTGGAGTGAATATACCCATTTGTATGATTACAGATGTAGCTAAGTGCCAAAAGATCGTAGGATTAAACATGTAGAGTTGGAAGCTTGTATGAACACTCATATCTAAAACTATATAGTTGAGGTCCAGAGACAGACATGACTTGTCCAAGGTCACATGGATAGTAAATGGAAGAATTCAGAATAGAACTCAAATATTGGGAATCCAAGTTAATCATCCCAAACTGTGTTGATTTCACTTCAGCCTGCTGGCTAATTAGTCAACAGTTAATATACATGTATTAAATGAATAACATGTGCTAGGCACCATAGAGATTGCTGGGGATGAAAACAGGAGGGAAAAAAAGGCTTTTTTTGCCCTCAAGGAGGTGACAAGCCAAGAGTGGGGAGGCCTAGGCACAAAATAAACCTCAAATCTGAGGGGAGAGGGGAGAGTAAGATGAGGAAAGGTAGGGGAGGAGTGCAGAAGTCAAAGAAATCCAAAATGAGAGGATGTCTATCTTGTGCTCCTACTTTAGAATCTATAGCTCCACCCTTCATTCTGAATATCAGAGAGCATAGATGAGCTGTGAATAGCAAGGCTTTTCAAAATTTGGAGGATGATGAGATTTCTTGATGATGTGGTACCCTCTGCCATGAAGAAGTGTAAACTCAGTGTAACCTAGCAGGAAGTGAAGTAATTCTTACTTAACAGTTCATCCAAGCAAGCAGAAACTTACTGTCTCAAAAACTGTGCCAAGTACAGGATTTACAAAAGCAGAAACAAAAGAGCCTCTGCCATCATGGGATTTCCATTGTCATTTTCATTTTAATCCTTTGCACTCCCTAAAAATGATTCTCAGACCAGTCAGTAATAATTTAAATAATTTAGCCTCAACCTTGATCTCCTCAACTTTAAAATGGGAGAACATTAGCATCTATCTCTCAGAGTTGTGAGGAGCAAATTAGATAAGTTACTTTAAGTATTTCCTTCAACCCTTCAAGTATAAGACAAATGAAGTCTAGTATTATTCTTCACAGATTTCCTAGGTGTTGAGTGGTAGGTTTTTTTTTTTTTTTGAATTCTTGCTTTTGTGGAGAGGAGACAACTGCCAAGATCAGTCTGAAACCTGAAAGCCCAAGCTTGGACCTGGCCAGTGAAGATGCCAGCTCAATACCCAGCCTGCCATCTTCTCTTTCTTTCTCTGATATTTGGGGCATCAAATTTGAAACACAGATGAAGTTGTTGTGTGAATTTGCTGACTTTACCCCCAAGGAACTGAAATTCTAAATAGGGATGTGGCACCCATGGCCTCAAGGTTGTACTTGATCACCTAGTGGCCTCCAGGTTGCAGATTCCCCAGCCCTGCACTAAATCCTCCTTGGTTCAAAAGCAACCTGAAGCAAAGCTTCCTGTCACTGTTCTCATTTTCTCAGCTGTTTCTCTCTTTCTCTGACTGTTCTGAAAGCAATTGACATGATGAAAGTACCCATGTTCTGATACTGACTGTAGGGAGTAGTGAGGTAGAAATCCCAAAAGAGCAGGACCAGGTATACTCATCTGCTTCTGAGCTGCCAATAATAAGGAAGTTCTTCCAGAGTTAAACTTAATATATCTACTCAGATTTGGGGAATTTTAGAAAATGAGACTGAATTGAGAAATCTGAGAAAGACAAAGGGGAAAAAAATGAAGGATGCTCACATCGTAGATTCTGAAAGACATTATATGTCAGGAAGTCAAATTAGAATATTTACAAATGTGGAAACTGAGGCATGGAGTGATGGGCCTGAAAGAAATGTTCCTTGATCATCCAAAGAAGACTCAGACTTCACTAGACTGATTAATAAGTTAGAAAGTTGATCTATCAAAGATCCCAAGCTAGAAGGGAATTCAGAAGACTCCAATCCCAAGGGCCTTTTAGGAAAGACAACAACAACAACAAAAAAACAGAACTGAGCCTCAAGGAGATCAAGAGACTTGTTCAAAGTCAGGCAGGTAGTTAAGTGAAAATGGTAGAATTTGAATCCAGGTCCTCTGACTTCAAAACCAAAATTCTTTTCACTTTAGCATTCTGCCTCTAAATAGAATGAGGAAACTGAGCCTCATAGAGGTGTTGTCATAATTTCTCAAGCTGGGATTCAAACAAAACCTGATCTTCACCAGTCTTTTCATTGATTCATTCTAGCCTTTCCCCTGATTAGAAGGCAGTGACGCCTTTCAGGAGACAGGCAATCTGGAGATTCATTTTCCCTCTGCTCTGTACTAGCTATGTGGCAATGAATAAGCATGGAACATCTCTAGGCCTCAGGTCCAGATGAGATCTCAATGAGATCAGTACTTTAGCACTAAAATCCAGGTTCTCTAGAGGATCCTTCCAGCTCCAGGTACTATGATTTGGACAAGATTTGTAAACAGGTTAGAGGAAGGTATATTTAGAGCTAGGAAGAAAAGCACAGATCATTAAGTTCAACTGCCTCACTTCTCAGAAGAGGGAATTAAGGTGCAGAGTCCTTGAGGGCTTGGCCCAAGGTTACATGATTAAGAAAGAGCAGTGTCTGAATTTGAACATGAGTTCTCTGCAATAACAACAACAAAGAAATGAAAATGTCTATAATCTTTGACTCAGGCATCTCACTACACTTTAAGCATGTCAAAGACAGAAAAAAAATCCCATCATGCAAATAATCAGACTAATACTTTTTTTTTTTGAAGGAAGTGAAAAGGCAGCAAAGAATTGGAAGGAAAAAGGTAACCATTTGTCAATAAGTAACTAGCTAGAAAAAGAAGAAGCATGAATGATATGGGATATTATAGTATCAGAAGATTCAATTATTAGAAGAAATCAGAGAAGCATAAAAAGATTTAAATGAACTGATGCTCAAAAAAATAAGTCAAATCAGGAATGCAATATGCTTGATGGCTACAATAACATAAATTGTAAGAACAAAATGCCAGTGCTATTACCAGCAAACCGCACATAATTAAAACTAAGCTTCCACCTGAAGAGATGAGAAAAGGCATCACCTACAATTCTTTGCAGTCTAAGTATGCATGGAACTCCATCAGTCTGTCATGTTTTATTCATATGTTGATCAGTTTTGCTATTATTTTTCTTTCTCTTATTCTTTATCAAATGTAATGGCTGTCTGATTACCAATGGGATAGAGTTATATATAAAATGACAATATATCAACATCATTTTAAAATAAAGCAAAAAAAAATGTGTGTGTATAAATGCATTGTTAGATCCTCAACCTTATGCAAATGTGAGAAATGGGATTTGAATGATGATGCAGCAGGCCAAGTCAGGAGATTTCAGGATGAATTGGTCTGATTCAATGTGATCCAAAAGATTTTGAAGACGAGCACAAACTAATATCTGGGTCATAATCATCATAAAGTGAGTCTCTGTCTGGCTTGCACCTTTTCTCCTAGAAAGCTTGCTCATCATTCTGCCTGGACTCTGAGTTCTAGCCTAACTGACCCATGTGCCTTTCCACCCCCCATCCCCTTCTTTCTACCCTTTGTTCAGACTTTCTTCCCTGCACAAATGTCTTCCCTGGTCACCCTAGAAAATTAGGTTAGAAAATATGTCAGTACCAGTGTTCTCCCAAATTCAATGTCACTAGTGAACACCATGACACCATGGCACCGTCTGCCCTACTCTCAGGAGCTCTGGGGATGGGGGTGGGTGGAAGGAGTATGTGTCCATTATCAAATGTCATGAAGACCATGTGTCCTAGAACCTCTGACCCTCTAATTCCATGAACCTCAACTTCTTTGGGTTCTTCACCACATTATGTGTGTTTCCTTTAATTTCACAGGCTCCAAAAATGCCACATGGCATGCAGTATATTTGTGGATTAAACTAAATTTTGTTTGATATTTCTGGGAAATTTCATGACATTCTTTGTGATAAGATTTACACTAGGCAATGAGAAATCCACCAGACATCTATCTTGTGTCAGAAAAAAAAAAGGAAAAAAAAATTAAAACATGGACTAAATTAATTAAAACCCTGGGATATTGATTGGATAGCTGGGTAAGTGTTTGATTAAAGAGAGGAAAGGTGCCCTCCCTGCCTCCCTAACTAACTCTAACTCTGGGGTGGGGATCTGGCAGCCTCCCTGGGGTCTCTAGACTGCAGGTTCCCCACCCCTGCTCTGATTGCCTTGTTATCATTTGTTAGTGATTTACTTTGGACATGAGGCCTCCCCAAATAGAAAGCAAACTCCTTGAGAGCAGGGACTGATTCACTTGTTTCTGTTTTCTTAAACTTTAGCACAATGGGACACATAGGAGGAGACTGACATATTTTTTTTGATTGATTGACTAATTTAATTGTATCATGTGTTTTGGAATATGGTCGTGCCCTTAAGCCTTTTCAGCTAGGATTTCAACAGGGGGCCCTTTGGTCTGTAGTCTTTGGAGATCTCCATTTGGAAGGCTGGGTAGCAAAACATAGCTGCCTCATTTTGCGGGAATCCAAGTATTTGCTTTGAATTTGGAAATCATAATTGTTTGTATCAAGGTACTTTCGTGAAGTTAGCTACTCTCGCCAAGATGCCGAGAGGATATTACAGCTCGCAGTGCCGTCCTTTGAAAAACGTACTGATTGAAATGATCTCATTTGATATTATTTAACGATCCACTAAATAATATTACAGGGTTCATTAAAATCTTTTAAATGTTCTGAAGGAAAAAGCAATGTAAAGTGTGCACAGCTGAAGATAGTTCAGCACAGTTCACATGACATCAAATTGTGCAATGAGGTGCTCAGCCGAACGTTTACTGATGTAGGGAAATGAAGCAAACAGGCGGGTGCTCCAGCCCCATCCCAGTGGGCCTAATGGCTACCACTCCAATCTGCCCTGGAGGAACTTGCTTCCCTGGGGGCTCTAGGCCCATTTCTGGGAAAATCTAGGATCAAACCTCCCCAAGGAGTACGTGGTGCTGGGCTATTGGTACCAGTATCAGTACTTGAACTTAACTCTACATTTTGTCCATTGGTGGGGGCGGGGACTGGCCCACCCTCCCCCCTCCCCCAACTTTTGTACCAAGGCTCACTTCCGATTTGATTACCCTTCCCTGCCCCCCCAACTTCCAATGAGTGGGTGAGCTTTGCTTATTCAAATGTAGACTCCTGGGAGACACCAAAGGCTGTTGGCTTTGGTTTGCTTGGGTTTGGTTTCCAGCTGGGCTTTGTGTGGCCAGTGATTAGAAATCTACCTGGCACAGCCTAAACACTTTATGAACACCCTTTCTCTCTGCCAGATATGGGTAAAAATGGGAGGGGCCTCTTTGCTGGAAAGTTGGAGATGTGTTAAGGGGGGGCTCACAAAAGCATAAGAAGCAGCTTCCATCCCATGGGTCCTCCAGTGAGTGGAACACTTTAATTGTCCATGTGCCTTACCCTGTTAATCGTCAGAACCACCTTGTAATGGAAATACTGCAGGTGTCATTCTCCCCAGTTTACAGTGGAGGATTTAAGTACTGAGTCTGTGGTCACTGAGAGTAAGTGTAAGAAGTGAGATTTTAACCCCAGGCTCCCTGGCGAGGGAGGCCCATCTGGATGGGGAGAGGAGCCTAGGGTGTCTGCTCACACCTGGGATTCCCTAAAGGAAATGGCAGCTGAGATGGGACTAAAGGGCCTAGATAGTTGACTGTGGCACTGAGAGGGCAGTGCCATACTGATGGTCGCATTGATACTAGAATCTACCAGATCTAGGACTTGAAGCCTTGTCTTTCTCCAAAGTCAACCACACCATATCATAACACCTTGTATGATGTACTTAGTTTTTTCTTAAATAAAAGGTTCTTTCTAGTCCAGCAATGTCACCACAATCAGTTTAAGGAATTTGCCAAAGAACCCTTCCTAAGAGTATATGCCTTTTCCCCTAACTTTCTGCAAATGCATTGGAAAATATGTATTTTCCAGGCCTCAATTTTCCAATCAGCAAGAAAAGAGTTGATAAATTTATCATACTTCCCACCCAGGGACAATGTTAGGAATTCATTTTAGAACGATGTTGTACTTTGTAAATGAATGACGTTGGAATGGTAATAAGAATTCTGTTATGTGACAGGCTTTAAAGTCCAGAAGACTGCTTGTTGGGAATTTCCATTCTTTGAATTTTAGACCTAGTATTTATGTATGTTGAAATTTAATTCCAGCTGTCTTTGACCAGTATCATAAATATAATCTATTGTGCCTGTGTTTTCTTTCCCCCGGCTTTGAATCATCCCAGGCATGTTTCATAGTCACAATTGGCTTGTTTCTACTTGCAGAGTGCATGGCAATCTCCATTGCTGTTCCTGGCAGGGTTTAGGATACCCTGCCGAGCCTCACATGGCCAATACTCTGATGGGACTGTCTGCCACCCACTGCATGTTCACTTCAAATTATCAATTCAAGATTGTTCATCTCTGTACACACAGATGCTAGCTGGGATTTAACTCCTCAGAGTAGCTTTCTTTGTCTTTTTTTTTGGCATGGATTTTTTTTGAAGTTTTATTTATTTTACATTTATGGAACAAAACAAGCATTTCCATAACAGTCTGATAATAATAATAATAAAAGATGATGGCAAATTAAACTGCAAACCTAGTATATACAACTTGCTATTGCTTTTAAACATCTAATAAAATGACGTAAATTTTCCCCTGCTCCCCTCCCTCACCCTAGAGATGGTACCATTAGACACAAATGTGTGTGTGTAAAATCAGTGTATACGTACTTCTGTTTATCACTTCTTTTTCTAGTTGCAGAACATATTTTCCTTCGTGTTGTTTGTAGTCAATTTGGGTATTGATAATAGCCAAAATCATTTAATCACTCTAAGCTATTCTTAAAGCAATATTGCTATTACTATATACAACTTTCTTTTGGTTCTGTTTATTTTGCTCTTCATTATTTTATACAAGTCTATCCATCCTTTTGTAAGATTGTAAAGCTCATCATTTCTTATAGCACAATAGTATTCTATTATATTCATATACCGCAGTTTGTTGAGCCATTCCTCAATTGATGGATGTCCCCACAATTTCCAGTTCTTGTCCACCACAAAAATTGTCCATATAAATATTTTAGTAGACATAGGATCTTTGCCTTTCTCCCAAATCATCTTGAGAAACAGACCTAATATACCTGATATTGCTGGGTCAAAGGGCAGAGGCAGTTTAATAGCTCTTTGGGTATAATTCCAGATTACTCTCCAAAATGATTGGATCAGTTCACAATTCCACCAACAATGAGTTGGTGTCAACATTTTTCCACATCCTCTCCAACATTTATTGCTTTCCCCTTCAATCATTTTAGCCAATCTGATAGGTATAAAATGATATCTCAAGGTTGTTTTAATTTTCATTTCTCTAATCAATAATGATACAGAACATTTTTACATGTGAACATAAATTGTTTTGATTTCTTCATAGAAAAACTTCCTGTTCATGTACTTTGATCATTTACCATTTGGGGAATGATTCTTATAGATTTGACAAAGTTCTTGTAAAGCCATGTATAAGCAGCTTTCCAGAGGACTGCTGCTGTGAACAGCTTTCAAGGTTCAGATGACACAGTATAGTGAAATCTCTATTTATTCAGTAACAAATAAGAGCAAAACATTCACAGAAAATCAAAATATAGCATTCAGTGTTACAGCTTATCACTAAAATAGCAGCATAGTTTTCACCAAAGTGGTCACATAGTTTTAAGCAAAGTGCAGTCATTTAGCTAATCACAAAGTACAAAAATCAAAGTTCTCCACCCATGGGATGCAATTGAGTTACAATTTCATCAGTCACTACTCAGTGCCTTCTTAAGGAGTAGTGGAAAGTACAAAGGCCTTCCACCCCTAGGTCACAATTATAATTTCATCAGTCATCATTAAATATACAAGGAGAGGTCTTTTTATCTTGGCTCAAGACAGGCTCGCAGCTTCCATTGTTTCTCTTCCATGGTCCCAGCTCCTACCTGAATCCACCAAACTGTCACATGGTTCAAAAGCAGACATCTCCCAGTTCCTTGTTCAGCTCTCTGTGCAGTTTCTGTTGCATATTGTAGCTCACAGTATCCAGTCCACCTCAAGTCCTTCATATTTTCTGTTCCTGGGAAGACAAAGCTTAAAAAAGCCATAGAAAGACAAATTACCAAAACCACTGTTATACTTCCTTTGGCAGCTCCTGCTGTCCCTCAGAAGTCTTTGGCAGCTCCAGTTGGCCCTCAGAAGTTCTCAGCTGAACTTCCTAGAAGAGTCTCAGCAGAAGTTCCCAGAAGAAAAGTCTCAGCAGAACTTCCATTTTTACAATCACTTTCTCCTTTTCTCAAAATCAAAATCACTTTCTCCAGGTCCATTCTCACTTCTCTTCTCAGTTTTTCACAATTCTCAGTTCAATCCTCAGTCCAGCAGTAGCAGTCCAGCCTCCAGGTGCTCACTGAGAGAAATTCTCTCTCTCACTCTCTCTCTCTCTCTCTCTCTCTCTCTCTCTCTCTGGCAGTAACTGCTGCTCTGCCTCCATGATGCTTGCCCCAAGAAGTTCTGACTCTCTCAGCTAGGGCTTTTCCTTATATACGGTATTAGCTCTTCCCTCTTCCTCCCCTTCCTGTTATGTCAGCAACAGATCATATCTTCTGTTTCTTAACAGAGGCTTAATATAATAAATTTGGAACTAAGTGCTAAGTATCTGATAGCTTTCCAATACAAAGGGATCTTCAAATTTCATTACTATTACAGTTCTTTATATATTTGAGATATGAGAAGTTTATCTGAGAAACTCTCTCTAACTTCCCTCTGCCCCCCATTTTTTGCTCTCCTTTTCTGCTTTTCCTTAAGAAGGAAGGAAATTGGGCCCTGAGATGAAGTGGAAAGTCTATCCAATACAATCTGACAACCTTTTCTTAAGGAACTGATTAAGAAACATTCTGACATAGTTTAGGGGCCAAAAACACAGAAAGAAAGGTATAGCCTAAGACTCCAAGCAACTCAAATTGTCATGAAGGATTGGGGAAAATGAAAGGAGAAACATCTGAGTCTCAACATCCTCATCTATAAAATGGGTATAACACCGCATTTACACTTGAGGAAGTACATAGTTTTTGTGTGGAGCCAATGAAATTACATATGTAATGTCCTTTATAAACCTTAAATGATTATATAAAAGTGAGCTATTACAATATAAACATGTAAATATATACTTGATAATTTGAAAAGGTGATGGGAATTGCCTTCCAATTTTACCTACTTTCCCCTTCCCCTTGATAGCATCACCATCCTCCAAACATCCATTTTCAAATGCTAGGAGCATCCTTGCCTTTTGCTTCTCCCTGACACTGTGTTTTAATCCAGTCAGTTGCTGTAATACCAAGCACAAGCAGCTTTCCAGAGGACTGCTGCTGTGAACAGCTTTTCAAGGTTCTGATTACACAATATAGTGAACTCTCTATTTATTTAATAACAAATTACACAGAAAATCAAGTACAGCATTCAGAATGTTATAACTTACAACTTATTATTAAAATGGCCACATAGTTTTCACCAAAGTGAAATATAGTTTTAAACAAAAGATAGCATTCATTTAGTAAATCCTTCATTTAGTAAATCCTTCATTCAATCACACTTAAGGAGGTAAGCTTCCTTAATTGACACAAGGTACAAAGGTCAAAATCCTCCACCCATGGGGTGCAATTAAGTTTCAATATCATCAGTCACTACTTATCCTCTTAAGGGATAGTGGAAAGTACAAGGGCCATCCACCTCAAGTCACAAGTAGGTTACAATCTCATTTGCCACCATTACATACCCAAGGTAGGTCCTTTCATGTTGACTCCAGGCAGGCTGTCAGCTTCCATGGTTACTCTTCCATGATCCTAGATCCTGCCCTAATCTAATTCAGACAGCTCCCAGTTCCTTGTCCACTTCCCATTCCATATTGAAGCTCACAGTGTCCAGTACAGCTTTAGTCCTTCATAGTTTCTGTTCCTGGGAAGATAAATCTTAAAGCCACAACAATATCTATACACATCAAGCGTAGTAGAATTATAACAGTATTCACACACAAGGTTCTCACTATCATCTCAATTCATTTTTTGTCTATGAAATCAACATAAATCCAAAACAGAGAAAATACAACACCACAGTCATGCTTCCTTTGGCAGCTCTGGCTGGCCCTCAGATGTCTTCAGCATCTGTGGCTGGTTCTCGGAAGCTCTCAGTAGAAGTTTTGGCTGGCTCTCAGAAGAGAGCTCTTTTCTCAAATAAGCTCTTTTTGCAAAATCACTTTCTCCTTGAAATTTCCACTGGTTCTGGACAAAGCTCTGCCACCACAAGTTCTGTTCTCAAAATCTCTCTTCTCTCCAGTCCGGGCCTCTACTTATATGTGGTGTTAGCTCCTCCCTGTTATGTCAGCAACAGAGGTTCATACCTTCTTTTTCTTAACAGAGACTTGATGTAATTAACTTGAAACTAGATTCTAAGTACCTCTTTACTTGCCAATACAAAGGGATCTTCAAATTCCATTAGTGTTAAAGTTGCCCATCCTGTGGAGTCCATGCACACAGCACTTCTAACATTTATAACTTTCTCTCATTTCCCACAAGCACTTTCTAGTTTCAGTTTTTCTGACCTCTCTCTTGGATTATTTCAATAGCTCCCACATAGCTAGATGTATCTCAGAGGCCATTGAGTGCTGTGCCTAAAAATAGTCTTGAAAATATATTCAAGAATTTGATCCTCAGCCTTTGATTGAATACTTCTAAGCACTATCTTAAGGACCCCCCCCATCCAACTTTAGAATGCCTCCAGTGCCCATGTTTTTAGCTGCATTTTGCAAATGAATACTCTGAAACTCAAAAGGATTAATTTATGCATGTTATATGTAATTAAATTATTTATCATATGTAATGGTGATTCATATGATATCACCAAATAATGGACTGCAATATCAAGACCTGAATTCCTATTCAGGGTGCATTCCAACAAGCTTCCTCATTGTATATGCTTCATAAATGTCAGCTTGTGTCTGTTGAGCTTTGTTATTTTGGAGCACACCTATATTTTTTTTTTATTTTTATTTTCCAGTGATTAATTCCAGCTGAGCTCATTTTGGTCCAGACTGCATGTGATACTTATTTCCTTTCCTTAATTCATAGAGTTTATTTTTGCATACTGCCTTTGCTTTTTATCATGTCTCAAGGGGATCCAAGAGAAGGATCACAAATAGCAGGAAATATTACACTTTGCCTTCTCATGCTCAGAATGGCCATACTCTAATTTGAACTTCTGATTTATTAGCTCCCCAGAATCCTAGATAAAGACTTTGGTCTCAGGCTGCTGGCCTTCTGTTAGTCCCTCTCTATTCTCCTGAAACAGTGGGTACTTAGCCTCATTCCCTTGCTCCACCATCTGGTTAGGATTTTCCCCCTGAATTTGAACAATTTAACTCTATGTTTTCTAGAAAAAAAAAAAAAAAAAAAACTATGTACCTGCACTAAGACATGAACACTATTCATCTTTATCTGAAAATTAATTTTTTTTTGCAATAACAAAAAAATACATATAACAGTAACAACAGTAGGAATTCATTTATCACTTCTATGTGCCACACACTGTGCTAAGCTTAGGGGAAACAAAGAAAGGTGATAATGTGTGTGTGTGTGTGTGTGTGTATGTGTGTGTAGTCATTTTCATCTGTGAGTTCAAATTCTAACTGAGTAGACAACATGCCAACTGTCATGTAATCCCAAGATACCTATAGAGTAGATGGATGGTTGTTATTGTTGCTTGTCCTTCATTCTCAAAAGGACCATGGCATCAGGAAGGTGATGCCATGACTTGCAAGTGGATTGAATTTAAGTGAGGGAAGACTATGCAAAGTCACCAGCCTCACTCTGTCCTCCACAGTCATCTGGTTCCAGTGGCAAGATAAACCTCAGGAATACTGCAGATGGCTTCAGTGCAATGGGAGACCTTGGCCTTTAAGCTAATTAGGGTCTTTCTCAGGTCTCAGTCTGACTGAGGCAACACCCATTCAATAATTGAGTCAAAGTAAGAAAAGAGGCAAAGCATGGCCTCTTTTACCTAGTCAAAAAAAAAAAAAGAAATCAATCTGTAAGGGGAAGAACTTTAGGGTTTCTGGCCAAAACAGAAACAGTTGCTATTTACATTTTGCCTAAGTCATTTTGCCCTGGGCCCAAATAATGATCCGGGCTTGGGCTGGGACATATTGCTGACCAATCAATGAGAGCCAGAGTGATTTTGGTTTAACGTGTGGTCCTCAAGAAAGAATTCTAGCCTGTAAACCCCAAGGTATCCAGGATGAGCCACTGGTAACTGTATGGGTAGCAGATAGGAAGACAGTGGAATTTCAGATGGGTCTTAAAGGATGCTAAAGAGCATTTAGGCCCTACCCTTTTGAGGTAAGTACTGTAGACATAATCATCATCATAATTATTTATTGTTTCATTTTTAACAGATAAAGAAACTAAGATTCAGGTTAAGTGACTTGCCCATAGTCAAACAACTAGTGTCCAAAGTGTTATGAGAACTGAGATCTTCCTTTCTCCAAGCCCGGCCCTCTATCAGTGACTAGTTTACACTCTCTTGTACACACAGTGAGTTTGAAGGGCAATGCAAGGAGTTTGAAGCATCCTGATTATAAATTGTGTCCAAGAGAAGTAATAGCAATATTAAGGAAGCCATATTTACTGAGGTCTGTTTATTGCATCCTTGAAAGTTTCATTACAATGTGAAACAGAGCTTATATTATAAACGGAAATGGGAATAATAAAAATGGCCCCTTTTCTTCCATGCACAGTATATTGTAAAGAATACATATTGAGAGAAAATGGCCTGGTGATTAATAAAGAGGCACATGCTTAATATCAGAAGGAGGCCCCCCAGCATGCTGGTTCAAGCCTCTGTGGCAGAGTTATAGGCAAGCCTGGAAAAGGATCACTCAAGGCAAAGAATAGAGGGAGGTTGGAAACAATTGTTTTGGACTAAGACTACACACCATTGAGGAGATTACAAATTAATCAATCAAGAAGTACACATTTTGAAGCCCCTACTATGTGATAAGCACCTTGCCTAGACATTGACACAAAAAAATAAAGGAATTAAATCATCCCTCTTCCCAAGCAGCTGGCATTCAAAAATGGGAAATGGTAATAGTTAAAAATGAAAGAGTTTGATGGAGAGGATACTAGCAGGGGAAAAAATCAGGGAAAAAAACAAACAAACAAAAAACTTTATTTAGAAGTCCTAGCTATGGTGTATCTCAAAGGAAGAAGTGAGTGGAATTTTAACTCCAATCAACAAGTAATTGTGGAGTACCTACTATGCTTGGCCCTGTGGTTACAAAAGTTAATATACGTACACATACTCACAGTCCCAACCATCAATGGCCATAAACTCTCTATGGGGGTATGGGGGGGGGGGGTAGGGTGAGGATGATGATGATGATGGTGATAGTGATAATGATATGAAAAGATGATTCCTCCATGTTTATACTGGTAGGGACCAGGGTTGTGGAATATTTCTGATACTGTCACTCTGGTTAGTTTTGCTAAAATGTGCCCTCCCCTCCCTTCTCCTCCACTCCCCTCTTCTCTCCCTCTTCCTTTGTTCAAAATATATATTACCTATGAGAATAGCTCTTATTCCTGTGTGATCAGAAATATGGCTATTATTTCTTTATAAAGTACCTCATGAAATCTTACTTTTAACCTTAGTTCTATTAGCTTAGTTCTCTGAGAGTTCAAAAAACTGAATTTCTGGCTGAACAATAAAAAGTGCAATAATATTGATGTAATGAGTCTGTGGAGGAGGGGGTCATTTGTGCCCTTCAGTGCTTAGAATTTGACTCTATTTTTATTTAATATCTTTAATAATTTTAAGAAATGAGTGAATAGTATTGTTAGCATAATTTTCAGATGATAGCCCATCACATAAATTACTTAAAACTATTGGGCAAAGAAAATTTCTCCAAAGAAAGGAGAATAGTGAGGAATTAATTTTACCTTTTCCCTGGGAAAAAAAACAAAAACAAAACCAAAAACAAAAAAAAAACCACAATCCCATTGTGTAGACATAGCTGAAAGGGACTGCTTTTTAGTGGCTGGGACAGGAATAGACAATATAGCCTGTTTCCTCTCAGTTGTTAAGGATGGAGATGTGGGAGTTAATTCATGGCCCAGGTATTTAACATTCTGGCTAGATATTTGAGCCTTAGCCAGGGCGACCCGGTACCCTGGAGTGCCCAGAAAATTAAGTCTTTATGGCAGCACTTAGGGATTCCTCCCGGGTTGGGCTACAGATAAGAATATCATCCACATATTGAATCAGGCTACTATTGGACAGGTCCAGATCCCTCAGATCTTTCCTCAAAGCTAGACCAAATAAATGGGGACTATCCCTGAATCCTTGTGGCAATACAGTGCCCCGGCCTGCGGGGCACAACGTGGACCCTAGAAAAGAAAGAGGGACGGGGGACAAGAAACACGAAGAATGGAGACAAGACAGGCTTTCTGATCAAGTCTCGTTTATTGAATGCAAGGGCATGAGTATATATGGAAGTAG